>VZRJ01000582.1:1818645-1849993 GCA_013397565.1 Ptilonorhynchus violaceus | reverse complement strand
CCACAAGGAGGTCTGTAAGTATCTGAAATTAGTAGAGTAGGACCAATGGAAGAATGTTTGCATATTTATGTACAGATTAATCATAAAAATCTAAGTGTACTCTGCTTTTTGAAGAAAAGCAATAGCTATAGAAAGACATCTGTAAGATGCCTGCCACAACGTTGCTTCCTTCCTGAAATATTCCTCCTCGGTTAACAAACCCCACAACTCCTCAGTGTAAAGCTGTGGCTGGTTCTGCTTTACCATGAGCAAAGCCTGCCTGTACAAATGCTTTCCCTGAGCTCCAGTGTGTGCTCCTCTCTGGCATTTCAGAGAAGACAATGGCACCCCTCTGGGCCGGGCTGCAGCGAGTTTGGGTTCGAGATTGTTTGTGGGACGCCGTTCTATTTATCACACAATAGGGTTTCTGTTTCTCCATCGGCTCCATTGTGCTCAATCATGGGGCTTTTTTTAAAGTTATGTTTTAAGTTATAGCCTGTCAGGCGCCCTAAAGGCATCTGGACACTGGGTGCACCATAAATTTGGAGTTATTGCTGCTCAGTATTGCCGTAAATGAGTTAGTCATCTTTTCTCATAAAGCAGCAAGGGGACGGGCTGAAAGTACAGGGCAGCTGCATCTTATTTAGAAGTGTGTCTTTCAAGAGGTACAAGACATTAACATGCCCTTTTGGAAATTGTATGAAAGTCTGCCCAAACTGTAATAACTCATCACAGAAAGTCTGGAAAAAGCCCTGTCTACACTGGAAGAACAGCCACAGTTAGCCCTTGTACAACATGTCTGTGACCAACCTGCTGCCAAGCACACTTCACTGCTCTGTTAATGGGGATGAAAAGCATTAACCTGCACAGAGTCACGGGATACATCACAACTGACATGGTTTTGCCTGATCCTTGCCTAAGCGAGGTTATCCTTACAGCAGGAAGGGAGCCCTGGGGAGAACTGGGAGGGAAGGAAGCACAGTAGATGCAGAGCACTCAATGTGCAGTTTCTGTCAGGATCCTGCCTGTCTAACCAGCAGATTTTTGAACCCACCAACCTGGTCCTCCAACAGGCACATTTATACACACAGAGCTCCCAGCAAAGAACAGATTCAGAGTCTCCATTTCCCTTCTCACCTTACTTAGAGAGAAACCATCTTTTTGCTCCTTGGAGTTGCTGCATTTTATTATTTGTGCAATAGTTCTTGACACTGCATTACTTCCATTTAGTTTACAAACTGCAATAAGAGTTACTGGGTTATAAACAATACATTTCAATTCTCATAAAACACCATCAGATAAGACTGGCAGTAGTTTATTTTACTTTGTTTCACCTCTTTACTTGGAGACTGTGGGCATAATATTACTCCTAATGAAATTTTGAAGGTTGGAGAATATTTATAATAACTAACATTGAATTGTGATAAAAGATAGAGGAAAAAGATACAACAATCTAAAAGGCTTGAAACAAAACATTATAGACATGGGTGAACATTTGTCCATCACAGGTATTTTAACTCTTACTCATCTAAGTTTAGTTGAATGCAGTTAATCTCTAATGCTCTTCAGCTGGCTTTTAAAAGAATTTTAATAGATACTGTTATGACAGATTAGAGTCACATAATGACCCCCGATTTAAGAGCCAGATGGTTATTGGATCTGATAGGTCACATCAATGAAAGCTATTAGAAAGAAGTGAGAATTTACAAGGTTTCAGTATAGCAAAAAGAAAAAATCTGAAATACTTTCTTCATAAGAAATCTACTGCTTTGAGAGGTCTAGGAAGGCAGAGCTACTGATTTTGGTATCATACCACATGGTATTTTGTCCACCTCTCCAGCTTACAGCATTTGCTTAATAGGACAAAGCATCCAAACCCCCCATCATCATATAAATGGAGACACTTATCCATTTCAAATACAGGATGACACTAATGAGGGCTGCAGCAGCCCAGCATTAGTACAAACTAGATCTGGCTTGGACTAAAATTCCAGGCAAGTTATTTTTAGTACACTCTAAATTTTAGCATAGGCACTAAGCATACCTTTTATGACAGAACACTTACTACAAATCTTGTTCCTCTTCTCCCCTATGTTCCCTCTCATAAAAACAATGAAAAAGATGAAGAAAACATCAAATGTCAAAAATTCACATTGAAATGGAGAGAGGTATAGTCAGGAACATTGGTTTCCTGCAGGTTTGAGTAACCTGCAGGCTTTCACTTGTTCCTTCAAGCATCAAAGAGGATTTACCCACAGGCCTTGTCCAAGGGACAGACATTTGGATTGCATTAAGCTTCCAGGGGGTATGTGTGCAAAACTCCAGTATGGAACAGTTATTAAAAAGGCTGCATGTTTGCTATTTCTGTGGTTTGTCAGAAAGGTCATTGTTTGAGATGTTTCCATTTAATGACAATGTGCCTCTATTCTTGTTATTATTGTTTGTTTCTTTCATGTCCTTTCCTCCTCCTCAGTATCATTGTTTGTCACTGTCCTGGGAAGTGCCTTGCTGTTCTGGTGTCATGGGATTGGGAAGATGTTATAGATTTGTGTAACTTCTCATTATACTGGTGGCTCGTTTACTGAGGGGCGTTTCCGCCATAACAACTTCTCTGAACTTATTAAGAAGATTTAGTCTGGAGCAGGAAAAAAGGAAAACCATGTTCATTTATGCAATGTGAGAGCTGCATTACTTTAGCAGATGAAGGCTTGTTAGAGTTCCCAGGAACTCCTCATAGGATCACTACCCATGATCTCAGATCTTTCCTCTTAATCAAAGCCTCTACACTTGCATTCACACAGGTCTACAGCAGCTGAAAATGGGAGCAGAGTTATTCATCCCATGCAGAAAACACACCAAACACTAAACCAAACTCTTCATTATGAGCACATCTCCTGAACTAGCAGCAATAAGCTCAGGCCACCAAAAAAAACCAATTAAGGACTCAAAAGCACAAATTCCAGCTGAAGTACAAGACAATCAAAGAGATCACCCAGTTATTAACTTTTGCAAAACTGGAGGTGTGGGTAACTGCTCATTTTCTCCATTACATGAGAATTCAAAAAAATTGTTTTTATTTTGAGATAGGAAAGAACAGTATTGTATGATGGAAACATCATACAAAGAAGCACACAACTTGGAAAAGACAGCCAGGAAACATTAACAGATGAGTTACCAGTAGCTAAATATTTATATTACACATTTCACATTTATCACAACAAACCCTTCTTTTTCCAGAAAAATATCTGTGTTAGGGGTAGGACAGACAGCATCCAATTTAATTGTTTCTCTTGGTATATTATCTTCCTTTAAAGGGAACAACAGAGCCAAGTGGGCCCCTCTGCAGGGGAAAAGATGTGGTATCTTCATTTGTGAGCTACTGGGTGTACTTAAGGGGGGAGAAGCAAACAGCAAGAAGACACAGGCACACAGCTCAGGCTCTCATAGCTGAGAGCAGCAGGAGAAGCCAGAAACCAGCCCCAGTGACAAGGGAAAGTTCACTAGAGACCAGAATGAACTTGCAGTGTGCTTCAGCCCAGAAAGCCACAGAGCTGACTGAAAGCAAGACTGGAAGCGGGGACAAAGTGAGCAGCAGGGGATTTGTTTATAAACCCTTCCCCATGTCTAGTCTGTCTTTTCTCTCTCTTGTCTCTGTTACAAGAGGTTTGTCTGGTGTAGGCTTTGTTCAAAGAAAACCTGAGGGTTGAGTTGAAAAGCTCTTTGAGGGAAGAGGTCTGGACAGACCTACCTCAAAGCTCTTGTCAAAAATTTATTTTATCTAGTGACAGAGGTATTTTGGTGTTTCATTTAATTTTGATGACAAAGACTTAGCTACTATGTGCAGCACAGAAGCCAGTGGCATTGTCAAGCTTTACCTCTCAGAGAAGGGTGAGTGGGTGACAGCACCACAAGCTGTGCACGAGGGCACAATCTGAGCTCAAAACCAGCTCTGATCTCAGAAGCAATTCCTGCACACTTGGGTATAAAGACAGCACAAGGCTCTGGTAAAAAGGATTTCATAACTTTCCAGTCTTCCTCCACTTCTCCTATGCTCCATCTGAACTCAGAACTGCAGATCAAAAGCTCTGGGCAGAGCCTCCTACAAAGCATGTCCTGAACACAAGACTGAGTTGTTATACAATCAGCTGTGGTGCCTCTTGGGCAAGTCCAGAGGACAGTGATCAAACAGCTCCAAAATACAATGAGAAAAGGGCCTTTGTCAATGCCAACAAGGAACCTGTGACTACACAGGATCCAGAAACAGCTGTTATCTTGCTTTAACCTACTGCTCACACCCAAGCAGCCTTTTCTCCATGTCCTTTAGGTCTGCTCCACCCGCTCTGGACAGAGCATGAGCCCAATTAGCCAGCACTCGGCAGCCACCAATTACAAAGGGAGCAGAACCCCTGCATTGTCCATACCCTGTCAGGCGTCCTCTGCCTGCAAACCGTGCTGCACCATCCTTTGTCCCCACGCTGTCCTCCCTGGCAGGCAGCTGCACAGCTTGAACAACAAGGAGGGGAGAGCATAAGGAAGCCATTAGAGGTTAGGAGCAGTTGCCCAACATGACTCAAAGCGGGATCTGAGGAAATATAATGGAATCACTCATGAGCAACTGCCCGTCCAGTCAACATCTGCAGGAGGTCTGCAGCTGCTCTGCTCTCAGCACAGAGCAAACCAGCTCTCTACAACAGCACCACCTCTGCATTAGCTTAGCGTACCTGCCCATTAGTTTTAAATGTGTCAAACATTAAAAAAACCACCCAACCCAAAACTTGCAGCCCTGAAGAGGCAGAACTTGGGAAAACAAAAACCAGGAGGAGGAACAGTGCCTCCCTATTTAACAACAACTGGAGAGAGTTGGCTCCAGCTTTTAATTATAATATCATGCCAAGCAACTTGAAGTAAATGTATTTGTGTTTATTTCACATTCAGCTTCCCAGTTGTGTGATGGGAAATTGAGGAGATGGGGCAGGTTTGCAGCTGGCACAGGCGTGGGGGGAAAAACATCAAGAATGCCCACAGCCTACGTGTGAACCCTCCCTGTGCTCAGCAGGCTTCCTCAGCCTTGTGTCCTCACAGAATTAATTCATTCCCTGGGACACAGGAGATGAGTAAGTCCTGATGCCACTAAGGAGCAAAATAAGAGCCATGGTGAACTGCCTGGAAGGAGACACCCTCCCACCATCATCATCCCTCCCTGATGGTAAGTTATCTGCCTTTTTGAGATATAACATCCTTTTTAATAGCCATACTATTTTATGTCTATAAACAGCAAATATTTAAGTAACAACACTTCTACCTGCTCTTTTTCAGTTTTCTTCACTGTAGATGGGATCAATAAGGAAAGTCTCCAGAGGAAGAGCGGATCTCTTTTTGAAGTGAATGATAAACATTTATCTTAACAGTTCATCAAAGGGTACCTCAACTCTACACGCTTTTCAGTGGGCAAAAATCAAATTGTAAATCAGTCGACTTTCCAAAATACACAATGGCTGCAAGATCAGATGCCAGCTCTACATTCATTATTCACTCGTGCCTATTTTGAGATAGATAAGTCCCTTTTTTGTTAAACAGATGAGTTGTGCTGATAAGTAATAACTAGCTGCATTCACAAAACCTATCAGTGTTATCGGGTCACTTAAACTTGCATTTATAAACAGTTCTCTTTGAAAGAAATCGCTTAAAAAAAGAGAGGAGGGAGGATGTCCCCTGCACCCTGGTATCAACAGTGGTTGTCTAGGCAAGCTGAGGATTATGATTATTATAACCAGTGATGTAGACTCCAGAGAAGTGATAAAAGCATTCTTCCAAAGTAGGCTTTGGAACCATCAAACACGTGAAATGAAGTAAGAATTTGCCTCTCTGACAGGATTAATACCACAAGTTTATAAACCAGTCTAAACACTTATTTAGAAGACTAAACCATCCCTGAATTGTGTCAGTTGCTGTCGTAGCCTTCCATGGATTCACTGAAACTCTAAAGAGACTCTGAAATGCATGGAGTACCTCAAAACAAGCAATGAAAGGCTGTCCTCACTAACACAGAGCTACTGGGGGAAAGGTTTAATATGGAAATGATGTGAAAAGCTCAGTTTCTCCCCTACATATAGGATTAAGTTACACAGCCAGAAACAGCTGCTGCAGCTCAACAGGAAAATGCAACATTTGAAAAACAGTGGCCTGAAAAGGCAGGGAGTGGGGAAGTCAATATTTACAACATGCTCATTTCTACTTAACAGTTAAAGAAATCAGGAGGCAGAGTGTGGGGGAACTAAAATGTTTTACTTTACAAAACATCTGGTTTTGTTCCGTATGCCTCTGTTTCACCTGAAATAATGTGCAGTTCCAGGTGTGGAACAGCACAGGTAAAATCAGTATGAATTAGGAATTATATTAAACCACTGAGTACCAGAATCATATCATTTTGTAATCCAGACTCTCTGATCTTTCCCCCCATCCAAAAAAATCCACACTTTGAGAATTAACAGGATAATTTCTTAATTTTCATTCTAGAAGCAAAGGAAGCCAAAACACTGTGTCCCATTTGTGGTGTTCCTCCCATCTTACCATCAGATTTCACACAGGCAGACAGGCTCTTCACTGCCAGACTTGCTAGTCTTAGAAAAAGAATTTTAACACAATTAAAATGGGAATTCGGGTCTCTTTGCAAGGTATGCATTATAAGATTAATACTTAATAATCCTGTCAGCATTTATTTAAGCGAAACCATTGGGGCAGAAATTTACAGTCATTTTAGCTGCCTGTTGCTACAAACACGCATTTCTCTAAATCAAGTGAAACAACTAAGCACATGCTACATGAACATTCAAGCCCAGAATTAAGACACAGGCACAGCATGTATCAACACAGCAATAATACCTCCCAAAACCAGCAATTAATTATTTCCTCTCTATCAGCCTTTCAGCAGCTTTGCCATTATATTATCAACAACACACGTTTGTGATACGAAGCACTTATTCACTGTTTGCTCAGAGAACAGAAAAAGACTTGGATAAGTCTTTTGTTTGCTCTCTGAAATAAGACAGCATAGCTGAAGTTAAACTTCTTATGCACAAGGTTAGCAGCTTCAGGAGATCTAGGAAACAGATTTTTTTTACACTTTTCAGACAAAAGGAGAGACAGCAAGGGAAATTTTATTTTAATAGGGCCACATTTACTAAATCACTCATGAACAACTGGCTGAAATACGGGTATCACAATACAAAATCAAGTAACTCTCCCTGGCAGAGCAAAAACATAAAACCAAACATTTACTAGGTCTGACTTAAAAGCAGACTTAAAAAGGCAAAGACAGACTGACCCACCTACCCCTAACAACAAACTTCTCTCTCTCCTCCTAGGGCAGGGCAAGGCAAAGCATCTTCCATAGTTCCTGTGAAAAGGCTTGTTAAAGGAAGCAGGGTCACTTGGCCCCAGTGGTGGGGCTGGTAATGAAGCCCAGCTGCATCCTCCCAGGCTCTGGAGAACAGGCTGACTTTCCCTGTGGAACTGTTTGTGCTTTGTGTAGCTGCTCAAATCAGTGAAAGTGGGGTAAAAGCAGATGGAAAAAGCCACCTTCTTTGGAGGGGTTTTATTTTGCACCTATAAAACAGTCTGTGTGAGAGGGAAGAGCAGCAGAGAAAGGTGTTTTTGCAAGATTTTCCTCAGGTTTCTATGGCCTCGGTGGCTTTGCTGATAGGCCCCAGCCCCATGTTTTTTAACATGATCCATTTTACTTACCTCCCAGAAGAGGAAGAGAAATTGCTCTGAGTTTGTTTATTGGGCAAAACTGTGCATCTTACTTTGCTACACAGAAGTGTTTGAAAAAGAAACAGCAGAAACAGGCAAGAGATTAAAAAAAAAGGTGTGTAATAGTAAAAAAAAAAAAATTCGTATTCCTCTAGCCTCCTTCTAACGTCACTGGAGACATTTTAAGTAATAGCAAACATTATCAAATGGAAGAGGACATAAAGGAAAATGGTAATTTGAATGAATAGATGTCAAACTGAGAAATCAAGTTACTGGCTGAGCTGTGCACACCTGGGATCATCTCTGGGCAAGCAGTCAGACCAGATTCATGTATTACCACAAAACTTGACGGCTGATCTCTGCTATCACAAAGGTTTCTGGATAGGCTTCCAAGCAGAGTTCAGGGTTCTTGGTACTCAGTCCCTCGACATAGCTTATGTACTGAATTAGATAAAATGCATTTTCACATCCCATTTAACTGAATGTATCCAAACATGCTGAGTCCAAAGCTAACCAAAGGACTTTGAGCAACCACAACTATTGCAATTTTTTGCCAGGCGCTAAGGTAAAGACGTGTTTGCTGTTCAAAATAAGGATTTTCTTTCTCCCTGATTTGTTATCAGTCTTAAAATTGCTACTTAGAGCTCAAACAAATGTGGCTCTGAGACAGACCCATCTGTTTCTGTTACAACTGTGTTTCAATGTCTGTGTGTATCACTGATGGATTTATTCTGCAGCTTTGCCACCATCATAACCTTAATTTGTGTTCTGTAACTCATGGACCATTTTGTCCTTTGGGCTGGACATGGCCAGTTTACATGGCAAGGCAGCTGCCACATTTGTCAGTAAGTAAAGCAGTAAAATTAGGTAATCTCTCTGTGACTGTTGAAGGTGTTGAAGATTATCATGCTGTGGTATGAATGGCTCAGTGACTCTTTACCAGCTTTGAAACAAACATCATCTGTAGAGGATTTCTTCTCTGTTACCCAGTCCTGCAGTAGACAAGCCTTAATGAGGTGCTGCCACCCCTCTGAGCCACCTTTGCTGCTTTCCTATAGCCCTGCAGGTTCCTCAGCTGCATTTTCCAGCATGGCATTCTTTCCCAAAGGGATGCATACCATCAGTATGAATACTGAACTCCATGTAACCTTCTGTTTCCCAGCTTATGTTTCTATTTTAATTACCTCTCCAGCCTTGTGCTTAAAAAAGCCCCTATATGTTATAAGCCCCTATATATAAGCCCCTATATGTTTAAAAAGCCCCTGTTTGATATACTGGTGCTTTTTTGACATTTTACACCAGGTATCCATCTATTATGTTCTTTATAAAGCTTTTCATGTATTTTTTGATGTTGCCCACGCTATGAGTTCTTACATGGGCTCTGTGCTTTCACAAATACTCAGTCTGGAGCTTTCCCAGTAGATGAGACCTATTTTATTTTAATACCTGCTTCAGTCACCTCTTAGTTAAGGCTGACTGATATTTGCACTGTATAAACCAGTGCCCTTTTTACTCCATCCTTCAAAGAACTGCCTCTCTCAGATCCACTTGGGCCCATGAAGGCCTGACTAATAATGTGATGATTAGTAGATATGATACTGGTATGGTCTCAGATTCATCCAGAAGAATAGAGCTAGTTGTTCAGGAAAAGAACTCCAGTGGGAATAAAGACAACTGTTGTGACATTTTTCTCTGAAAACAGACTGTTCAGAAACAGAAGATGCACGCATCTTGGGGAGTTTTTAAATTTTGTGCCATGCTGCAAACATAAGTGGGTAGCAGGCAGAAAAGCCAAGTGAGCTGGATGAATATCCAAACAGAGAAATCTGGCTGAAGGGAACAAATAGAGCTGGAATTGTGGTGAAACATGTGTTTTCAAGTAAACATCATAATATAGGCCAGTGGAAGGGGTACCCGTCCCCACACAACTGGCAGCAGTAAAGAGAGAAATATTTTAAGTCTTTAGCTTAAGGATTCAGTAGCTTTTCAGACGGTGAAATGTAGGGAAAGTATCTCACTGGCAACTGGTCATCTAACCTTGGTACCACAGTCCTGTTCTTGAGGATTCCCAGTTGGAGTCACCTACTGCTCACATACACCCTGGCATGGTAATCCAGCAAGTGTGTGTTCCTGAGGCCATTCCTTTAAGAAATCAGAGAGATGTTTCCAAATGAGGAGAGACAATCATCTTCAGACAACTCTGAATTCCCATTATTTGCTTTATTATATAACCACATTAAACACAACAGGTGTCTTCTGATCAGTCTTCTTATGGTATCTACCCATTTCTTGGGAGAATCACAACATACTCAGCATGTGGAATGCCAGGGGAGCTTGTACAGCCCCAAAAACCCTGCTGCCACCCACCAGTCTGCAACCTGAAATGTGCTGGGGGCAGCAGAAAGGAAAACCTAAGGAGCTCAACACTACAGGGCCAAGAAAAAGTGGAGCTCACCTCTGCAGGGATGGAGAGGTCTCGTTTTCCCTGTCAGCAGCCTAAGAGGAATCTGCTTTCAGCCTTTATACAGATTTTGATCCCTTTCCTTCCTACCCTTGCTGCTTGAAATGGGGCTGCCCTCACTGCTTCTCTGAAGTGTGTTTTCCATTAAGCGGCTCTCTACAGGCTTTTGAGTCAATGAAGGTGACATGGAAAAACAAGTAAGACAATTTAGCAAATATGAAATCCAGAAATACAATATCTTAAAGAAATCTATACCATGGAAATAACTGCAAATTAAATGAAAGTACCTGGGGTTTTTTGTAGCACTACTGTTCTTGTCAATGGAAAAAATACAATCGTTTCAGCTTATTATTACTGTGGTCAAAACCAGCAGCATCCAGAAAGCAAATGTTTCCAATGGTAATCTAACAAAAAATAACAAATGACCACACAAAAGATCTGTATGGTCTCTCCAACTCAGACTGCGAGCTCCTTGCAAAGCACTGGCAGCATTTGCAACCACAACAAAACAAGAAAACTTAATTCAGTTCAAGTTTCAGCTTGTCTCTTCTGTCCCAAAGTCTGTTTGCCCACTTAGAATGTAAAAAAAAAAAGAACAAACCACCAAAAACCCCAATATATAATCTAATATTTTTAATTTTATGTACAGGAATATAACGTTATGGCAACTTTTTACATGAAATACATACAGTATTTAAACATGAAAATCAGCTAGGTAAGAATTTACATTAGCAATGAAACTGCTTCATGTGCAGCCCAGTTAATACTTAGTTTAAATCTGTATCTTATTGGGGGGGAGATTTTAATAGTTTACAATCATAGAAACATAAACATTTAAAACAAGACTCTATAAAATAATTTACAGAAACCCTACCATCTACACTGAGAGAAAGGGTGTATGTCTGTGAGTTGTGTGTGTGAGTAACAAGGTGGACAAATGATGTACCTCAGCCTTTTGAAGTATAAAATAATTTAGAAGCAGTTCATGCAATATGGAAGCAAAGGCGTGCCAGTTCCTCCGAGGTTTGCTGCTGCCTTGGACATCTACTGAGCATCACATGTGGGTCACTGGACACATGATAACACCACTGCCAGGTGCCACCAGAGAGCACCAGCCTCAGTCCCTCCGAACAATTACTTATGTAAACATAAATATACCAGTTGATATCTTTTCTACACAGTACAAATACAGGTCACAACTTCTCAGCTGTGCAAGTAGTCAATCCGTATACTTGGAAGCAGGGTAATGCTCAGTCCGGAGTTCCGTGTGTTCCTATGTACAGGGGCACTAACAGAACTTCCTTGTTTTCACCAGTTTGCTCTGGTATTTCACCGAGTGCCCGCCGTGCCCTATCACATAAACATCCAGCAGGTAGGACTTGCCGGGCTGCAGGCCTCTGATTGTCTCTGTGGTCACTGCTTTCTGGATGTTCTGGCTGTGGAAGTATTTACACAGAACCTTTTCCGACTTCTTCCTCGTGTCTGGACCCAGGCACTGGTTCTGCTCTCTTTTCTTCTGCTCTTCGTTGTAATTGTCATCCACCTCCCTCTTGTAGATGCAGAATTTGTTCCTCTCCTGCGTGCCCAGCCACGCCACCGTGACCGAGGAACAGGTGCGGAGTTTGTCGAAGGCTTTGATCCGCGTATCTTCGGGAAGGGAAGGGAACGACTGCTTGTTAGGCCTCGTCGTAGCCAGGATCTTCAGCATGGAAGCACCTTTTTTGCTTCCCTTCAGCCTAATGAGATATTTAGCTTTTGCTTTCCCCCGGAGCTGGAACTGCCGCACACCCTCCACGCTTTGAGACAAGAGAAGTTTTCCATCTCTCCTAACTTGGATCTGAACAGCGTCCAGGCAGGAATGAATGGAAAAGGTGACTTTTTGGTGAGATGAAACAGGGGCAAAACGTAGAAATTTGGCTCCCTTTCTTTTGATGAATACATCTGTAACTTTGCCATCCTTCAGCTCAACTGTTTTCTGCTTAGCCTCCTCCTTCGTCCTGGCAAAGGTGCCGACGTAGGCGGTGCTCATGTTGGTGTTGGTGTTCACTGCAAACATGTCAAAGTAGTACTGCGTGTCTGGCTTCAGGTCAGACACAGTGAAGATGTTCTTGTTCCCAATACAGACTTTATGCAGGTCAACTCTCGGCTTTGGGGAGGTTTGCCGCCCAAACTTTGGTGATTTTAGGAAACCACGTTCCTTGCCTGAGTTGTTGTCTGCAGGGAAGCCAAAATGAGCAAAGTCAAAGGGACTGAAATCCAGACCTGGCTTTGGAGCCATCATGAAGGCGTCGTCAGAGCTGAGCTTGGCTTCGACAGCGCAGAGGCTTTTGAAGTTGTGTTCTTTATTGATGACTATACAATACTGAATGGGCTGTCTCAGTAAGGAGGCAGTGGGGCTTGGTTTCCATGCCAGTGTCACTGTTGTACGTCCCAGAGAAGTGACATCAATTCTGGGATCATAAGGTAACTCAGGATAAGGCTGGTCCGACTCTGGAGTAGTGGTTGCATACACTTTAAAATGGGTGTCTTTCTCTGTCGACAGCAGATCCAGTTGGTACAAGCCAGATGGGGAACTGGAGGACACAAAGTACTCCACATCATTGCCTTTGTAAGAGAAGAGCTCTGTGCCTTCCTCGTTGGTAATCTGCTGTTTCTGTTGCTCAAGAGGTTCTGGGTCACCTGGAGTACAAGCAAAGGAAAACATTTGTACAGACACACTCTGTGAAGAGGAGAAAACAGAATTCTTAACAGTTACATTTTACTACATAAAATACAAATGTGAGATGAAAAAGGAAGGTTTTGTCTTCTGAGGAAGATGTAATTAATCAACACTTCTGTCAAACCAGAGAGGAAAATTGGTTTGGCGCTTGGTTAAAACCATATGCAATACAAATTCCACCTGACCAGCTTTGATGGAGTCTCACAAATTGTAGCTCATACCTTCCACTGGAGAATGAGGTGCCCCATTTGGAGTTGCCATACGGTTTTCCCCAGGGAAAAACTGACTCACCTGCCTGTTCCTTTGGCTTTGGCCCTCTGAGTCACACTGAAGTTTTGTTGCTAAACACAGTGGACACCAAAGGTGTGTGTGCCACACCGTGTGGTGTGTATGACAGTTCAGCACATGTGTGAGAGGCTCTGGAAGCCAGAGCCCTTTTCCCTCCTGAGCAGCGGTTATATGGCTCCTTGTCTAGAGAAAAGTCCCCTCCAAGAGGAGAGCTCAGCCCTGCTGCAACTCCAGCCCTGTCTCTCCAGTTCTTATCTTGTCCACACAGCTCACAGCAAAGCCCCCATAAAACTGAGTGACTCTGGGCAAACACAGTTTGCTGTGGTAGCATCCAGTGCCTCCTGCGACTATAACCTCAGCTTTTACTTTTTTGTTGCCCTTTTCCTTTTCATGTTGCTGCCTGCTGCCAGTTCCTGCACAACAGCAGGACTGGGGCTGCAGATCCAAACAGCAGGAGATCATAAAGACAGGCCTGCTGCGAGACTCAGTGTTTGAGGAATCTTAAATCCAGGAGAAAAGCAGGGAAGGGGACGGAGGAGGTCACTGATAGTTTGTTACCTGAACCTTCTCCACTGGCTTCCTCCGGGAGCTCCTGCACACTCAGTTTCCATTCCAGAGGGGCATCACACGGTGTCACTGTCACTGCTAAGGGAGTGTTGTCCTCTTCAACCACAAAGAAATACCTAGAGGGAGGTTAACAGACCCACATGTCAATAACTCCTGATGGCAGACAACTGGCCAGAGACTGACTTGACGTGATGAAGGATGGTCTTGGTGGGGCCACAGAGTCAGAAGTGTTACCAACATGCAGGTGTGTGCAGAGGGAGTATGGAAAGTCTGGGGGGCAAGAGCTAAGGAGCAGAGTTCACACTTCCACGCCCAGGCACAGCAGAGGGGTTTCTGGCCTCCTGCCCTCCCCTTCACCAGCATGACTTTTTACCCCTACACTAACTAGATACGGTATAAATAATCACATAGGTATAAATGAGGGAAACGGGATCTCTCCTGGAACTTTGGGGTATGGTCTTCCAAGCAGGACACATATTTTACACTACCTCCAAGTAAGCACATATAGATACAGACATGCTCACACATCCCACATCCCTCCAAGCACCACACATCACCTATTGTAAAATGTTCCTCACTGGTAAAGGCTGGAGGATGTATGTGTTATGATGGCAATGCAGCTCTTCCCTGAATTCTTTGGACCCTCAGGTTCTCCCCCACTCTAACCCTCAGTATTTTCTGACCCATAGGGTGGAGGTTGGGAAGTGGGGAGTTCAGCCCAGACTGCCTTTCGCTGCTTCTTTAAAGCACAATATGCAATAATGAAGAGAGACAAGTGTGGTGGGGTAAGCCTGTAGTTTCTAATTTCCTTCCCGCTCCCTTTGCCTCCAGACATGGTTAGTGGCTCCACTTCAGGGAAATTCTGCGGTTTGTGGGAGCTCTGGGCTTATCCCAGAAATCAAATAAATTGGACATACCCTCAGCTGGGGAGGCCAGATTTGGATGGAAACTCGCATAGTTACTTTACCAAACAGAACACTGGCATTTGTATTTTTCTGGTTGGGATCCAATTTTTATCTCAAAGCACCCGGCAACCAGAGCTGCCGTCTTCAAAGTACGGCTTCCTCACTTGAGCCAGACACAAGTACCTTTTGGGGGTGTCTCGGAAGAGGTAGCTGCTGATTTCGGCTCCATCCGGGATGACCGATGAGTCGTGGAAAAACGCTTTGTCCCGGATCTGCATCTGGAAGAGCTCCTCGTCCCTGGTGGGGAACTTCTGGGGCCTGGAGCCGAGCGGCAGCAGCAGCAGCAGGAGCGGCAGCGGGCAGCGCAGCAGGAGCATCCTGCAGCAACGACAGGGAGTCCCACCTGAGGAGGGGCACCACGTGCAGCTGCTCTGTGCTGGAACGTGGGGACACCTACAGCAATGTCACGTGCACTTCATGTTTTGCAGGCACCTTCACGGCGCTGCCACAAGCTCTGGCAAAATTTGTTGTAAGGACTAAGCTCGCACCATCACAGCGCTTGGATAAAGGATGTCACCCAGATTTTCCCATCCTGAACCGCAACTGAAGCAAGGCCATGCACTGGTTTCAAACTGGAATCTCTCCCTCTCACTACCAAAGAGCAAAAACCTTCCACATACTTTGGTGAGTTACAGTTTGGTGTTTTGCCACAGCAGAAATGGAGCTCGCTGGCCTTGGGAGCTACACTAAGCATAGAGCAGATGGAGGGTACATCGGCCTCACTTCCCTTAGGAGATTTCGGCTGGGCTTCCAACAATCCTTTGGGAAGTAAATATTTCCAGTGAAATTGTTCTTTACAAAAATAGCGAATTAGGAAAACATGTGATATAAACCCACACATATTCAAAGCACATTGGTATTAGCATGCAATTCAGCAGGGCTTAATCCTCAAGCCTGATGGGAATTGCAAAACACAAAAGCAGAGAATCCTTTACAAATTAGGCATAATAATTCATAATCTCAGCCTTTCATTATTATGTCTATAACTAGGTCAGTAATGACTACCCTAACATATACAGTGGGACAGGCTGCAAATCTCCTTTTAGTACAGTGGATGATCTCATATATAATGGCTATGGGATGGGGGGGAAGGGGGAAACAGCCCATTGCTGGTACGAGTTTATCAAGTTTAAATTGGTAAATGATAACTTTTTTTTTTTTCCAATTAGAAAAAAGAGAGGTTTAGGCCATTACCTAAACTGTGCTAGCACTGGTTTTGGGGAGAAACATGGTAAAAAGCTTAGCTGGCGGGAACACTTTTACCTTGTCCCTTGGCTGAGTGTGCAGTCACGCACCGCTCTGGGTACTGCACTGTAACTATGACTTTATGACAAACTCACTCTTTTACCTTTAAGATCAAATCTGTTGCTGAGATTGTTTTTTTTCCCACCACCCCACTTAACCTTTCTCTAATATTTTATGTAAAAACAGCAAACATAAAGCTCCTTGAGAAGTGGCACGATGTAGTCTAAGCCATATTAAAACTGCTCTTCCCAAATCCCCCCTCCCTGCTGCCTCTGGCTCCCCTTCTGCCTGGCATCTGCCTGCCCTGCTCCCAGTACAGCTAAACACAGCCATCCACATGCCAGACAGGAGGTGTCCTGACACGAGCAAGGCCATGGAGGTCTCTTTTCACCTTCACATTGCTTCCTCTGCCTCTGGCATCGTTGGTATTTAATCATTCCTTCCATCAACACGCAGGTGTCCCCCGCTCACCCCTCCTCTGCACCTCCTCCCCTCCTCTCTGCTCTCCCCAGATCTCTGCTTATTCCCACCCCCCTTTCTACTGTTTTCTTCAACTCCTGCTGTCCAGCTGAGTTCCTTCTTCTATTTTCCCATTGAAATTGGTGACGGGAGAGGGAAGAGAAAACACGTAGCAAACTCTAAAGTATCCATAAGCCAGGAGTGACCCGCACTGAACACTCCCTCACAGGATGCAATTTTAGGTCTCAAATTGTGCCCTCTGTTATCATTTGGGATGGTTTAATAACAGGTTACTGCAGTGCTCTGCCCTACAGAAGTGAAAAGAGTCCAGGGCTTTACCTAACACACGCAATTGCTACTTACAGGTAAATCCTGATTTAGCTTCCCCAGCTTTTGTCAGAATTTATCCCAACCAGGTCCTGACTTAGCTTTGGATGACAACGGACATATTTCCTCGCATTCAGGCTGAAGTGTTGATACTTCTCAGCAAAGTTAAAGACATTTGACCTTCTGGAGCAGAGATCATAAGTCAAAATACTTGCTGACTTGAGTCACCGAAGCCAGCAGAAAGCTCCTCTCGCACAAAGCAGGATGAGTTTCGTGTGCTCTAACATGCTGTTTATTGATTCTTCGAGTATTATCATTGGCCAACAGGGAAGAAATTCCTTCCAACTTAATCACAAGTTCCAGCAGATTATTTGGTTAGGTACGAAACTCTGACGCTTTCTGCAGACAGCGTCCTCCACATGAACCCCCTGAAATTGCAATCCTGTGTATTCCCATCGTCAGTTCCAGTGCAATGTAACCTCTACTAAAATAAACCATTTTGATTATAAGCTAAGCTTGACTTCTTAAATATTTTCACCAGCTAATGCACTTAAAAAACTCCCATAAACAGTGTTTCTGTCCCCATTAACAACTACAGAGCAGTGACAAGGTACAGATTTGTCTCTGCTTTCTTTATCAGATTGTGAAAGCATTTTGGTTTAAAAATAACTCCAAAAAGACACATTAAAGTTAGTTCTGTGATCCCTGCCCACCCCACACATGAAATACCTTGCAAAGTTGTCAACTGTTACTGAAAAAGAAAAGTTTTACAATCTCTGTTCTTTTACAAATTAATAGAATTTTTGAGTGCTTTCATGTTCATGTATCTGATCTCAGAGGCTTAAAATGGACCCAATTTTCATGCACGACACTTCCAGCAGCGAAGAGGCATCCAAACCTCGCTCACAGTTTCTGGACGCTGTGCTGTCAGTGTTACACGACCCTTTCACACCAGTTAGTAAACAGATTTTATTTTTTGCAGCGCACTCATAATTTGGCAGAGTTTCAAGCTAAATCCTCCATAGTTTACTCATGCAAAACATCAAGAGCAAAGCAAAAAGCCCATTTATTCATCCCATGTTTCTTTCTGGGCAAGCTCACCAGTGACTTCGACAGAGCCCCTCAGAAAATGCACTTGATGTGAGCCTGTGAATTCGTGCTCTCCCACTCAGCCCTCAGAAACTTCCAACAAACCATTTTCTTGTCTTGGATTCGTTTTTAGAAGCCAGGTACAAGCCGAGGCCCAAGCGCTGCGCTGCTAAGCCCTACAAATTACGTGAAATATGTTGTGTGATTTTTTGTTCTCTAGGCTGTACCACCTCCTTAAATGCCTTTTATTCCGTTTTCTACAAGTTCATCTTGTTTTCTTTTCTTTTAAACTCTGAGTCAATATTTTATTGATATATTCCTGCTGACTGGAGGGATTTGCCTGCTGTTTATCACTGAATTTAAGAGAGTGCCAAAATAAACAGTCCTAAGTGAAATAATAAGCACCGTTTTCCTTCTCCAGGATTGCAAAAGTGCCCTCTAATGGCCCATCTTTACCTCTCACTTTTTCCCCAAACTCTCTCTAAACTGAGTCTTAAACCCAGAGGGGAAAGTGCTGCTGGCTGACCCACCTTGGGGAGTCAGACTGAGAGCACAGAGCATCCAGGGGGTCCCATCTCGTCCCAGGTAGGGCTGCGATGCCAGGGCAGGTGGCCAGGGTTTCCTTGGATTTTAACCTGGAATGTGGCAGTGCCGTCCCCAGGTGAGCAGCTCCCGGGCTACACAAACACTCTGGTAGCAACAGCCACACCTCAGCTGAGGTTTGCTTAATAAGCCTGGCTGTATTTACCTAAAAGGATCAACAGATGAAAAATACGTGCCGTACTTTGGAGGGGGATATACGTGATTTTCAACACCTCAAAATTCACCACCATGCCAGAAGCTTGGGTTTTTTTCCTTCTTTCACAAAGTATAAATAAACAAAAGCAGCAGCCTGGCATTTTATAAATTTGAGTTATAAACACATACATGAAAATAATCGTTAAGCTGGGTCACGAGTTTTATGATTATTATAATTAATTCCTGTCCTTTTAATAATTTTCCTACCCAACCTTTCCAAAAGGCCACCTACACAAGCCCTGCACGGCCCTCTGTCCTGCCTTTGAGACCTCCACATAACAAAGTTCATCTGTACCAGAGGCCTGCAAATCTCCAGGTAAACGGCAATTAGGAGCAGAAATGGAGAGGATAACGGGATTTGCAGCTGGCTCAGGTTCTGAGTCAAGGGACAAATTAGCTGGAGCTCTGGCAGCACCTCATGGGCTTTTCCCACAGGCTGCAGGATCAGCAAGGTGGGCACATCCTCAATCCAAGCCAGAAACGGTTGGCCTTGGGGACAGATAAAATCACCCCATTTTTGATTTCCCTGCTCAAGCCCACATTTTCTGACTGACCTTTTTTCCCAAGGAAAAAAAGAGCTGTGCAGGGTATACTCCTTAAGGGATCAGAGGCTCCCTGCTTACATCCCATCACAGAAATCCTGTCCAGCAAGCCAAGTATCCATTTTGTTTGGCTGCTTGGAATCCAAGAAGTTGTGTACTCCTGTCTGGACTTCATTGTGCATTTATTTCACACACACACTCACTGGAAGGCTCAATGTCACCGAACACACCTACGCTCCGGAAAAAGGGAGCAAAGTTTTGGATTCACCACATGCAACACCAGTACTGTTCACAGTCATCTTCAAGTGCCTTGATCTATGGAAATAATTTGCTTGGCTCTTCAGCTGTCTGCAGGTCACACAGACCTGTGAAGGATTTACAATAACAAAACAAAAAAGATCTGAGTTTACCTGAAGCAAATGCGTCTGGAATAACCAAACCCTCACGTTAATGACAGAGAGCAGGGAGTGCACGGCTGTAATTTAGTGAGGATAATTTCAAGGCACTGCCTGACACAGAGCTTTTGTGTTGCATTTCTTCTCTTTTTATTGTATGGATGGTTAACTTTTTTCCTCCTTACATCCTATTTTTAAACTCTGGTGTGCTGGGGGTGGTTTTTTTTTTCTGTTTACATTACCCATGCTGCATCTCATAGTAAGTCTGCAGATTTATTGACGTGATTTAAGTCCAGCTTTGGAAATAAAAGGGCACTGTGTGACTTCTTTGACTTATTATAGGAATGCTGCAAGTAAAGAGGCCATGAGCTTTTCCATTATACACTTCATTTCCAGAGATGTATGCCACAAATACATGCACCTCAGCACACACAGTTATCACCTGAGCAACAGAGGAGCTTAAAAAGAACTTACCAATTTTGATTGTAATGCAATTAGTTATTTTTAATGTGCAAACAAGGAAAATTATTGCCTTTGCAATTTAAGTATTTACTGGGAGCTGCTCAGTTTGTTTGCTTAGGGGGAGACCAGAGGGGAAAAGTGAAGGCCTGCCATTTAATGTTCACTATTCCCTAAAGGATCTGGAAAACGCTTGGTATGCTTTTCATTTGGGCTTTTTTGTGGTTCGTTTTTTTTTTTTAAGGCAGCACTTTTGAAAACTTGTTGTCTGGTCCTGCCTTGTGCCTGGGGAAAAGCATGGGCCAGGCAGGGCTGTGGAACCTCTCCAGGGGCTCGGGACAAGGAATGCAGCCCTGAGAGGGATGCAGGAGTGTATCACTGTCCCTGTGGATTTTAGAGACAAATATTTTTGTGTAGTGCCACAGCCAGCTTGACATGGCAGCTCCCGTTGGCAGGACCAGCTGTAACTGGGAGGGCAGGAGCTCTTAGGGACCTGTAATCCGTGGATTAAAACTCCCTAAATCCACAGGGACACGATGGACTATAATGGTGCCTTTGAAGCATTGAGGGTCCACCGTGTCAATAATCTGTGGATTAACCGAGCGCCTCTTGCAATTCCAATTCAACCCGCGGTTTTCCTTTGCTGGGAGTGTTGTTTTAGCAAAGCAAATCACGGTGGCACAGGGCAAAAAATCCAACCATGTAAAAACAGGAAGTTATGAAAAAAGAAGGGTACATTTCCACCAAATCTTAATGGACAACAGTGGCAGTAAACTACAGCTTGGGGGAGACGTTAACTCCGAAGGGGCATCATTATAAAATGCAGAGCTGTCTCAAATTAGACATGTTGAAAAGCAAACATACTTGGGGAGATATGGTATCAAAAAATCAAATTTTACATGGACTATTTTGTTTCTAAACTAAGACTTATTTATTTTTCCACTTTTAGTCGAAACAGATTCAACTCTGATTACATCAAAATCGCTACCACCCTGGAGTTGGTGGTAGCTGGATGCTTCAAAAAACAGCTGAGCCAGGAGATGCCGTTTGGGACACTTGAGGAAATGCCTCATAGTTTTCCTTTTTTCAATCAGAGACCACATACCAGCGCTTCTCTCTTTCACAGCCACCTCGATCCATGAGAGTGTCAAACCCAAACAAACAGTGAGTCCCCGGCGGCCCCTGTTACAATGCTCGGTTGTTCTGTACCTCTCCTTGCGAGGGGACGGCAGCGGCACAGGAAGAAGGGATGTGCTGGAGCACGGGGTGGCAGCCAGCTGGCAGCCCTCCGCCCTGTTCAGTGTTACTTCCCTTGGCCACTCCAGCACTGGCTGGCCTGTGTCCCCACTGTTGTCCCTTGCTCATCCTCCCAGGCCCATACAAAACCTCCAGGTGGCTAGATGTCGCTCCTGGAGAGGGCAGGCGTCATGGGATAGGTGACTGGTACCAGCTGTTGCAGAGGAAAATCTCATGTCACACTCGGAGAGTCTGACCCAACTCAGAGAAGAGGAATTTTTTCCATAGTCTCAGCAGGGGTTGAGCCCCACCAAAAGAAATAAGGCAGAGAAATCTCAGTTTGCACAACTCCAGGCCATTTAAGATAACCAGCCCTGAATGCCAAGCAGCTCTACCACAAATCTTTCAGCGCAAGCGCTGGAGGTGTTTTATAATGGAAAGTAATTATTATCCCCTTGTTACAAGCAATAAAAGTAGGGCAGAGACTTTCCTTGTTCAAGGAAATCCCAATATAATCCTTTCCTTTAATCATAAAACAATAGCTACTTTCCTTGGCCAAGTCATTCCGCCTTCAGCACAGCTCTCTGAGTGTAGGTTGCGCTCTCTTCGTAATGAATTTCAGCAAGGGGATTAGCGGGGACGAACACACGAACAATTACAAATTACAACCAACACCAGCGTGTTGGTATTTGGTATAGAGTTTCCCACTGTTCCTCTGGAATACTTCAGAATGACATTATGAGCGAGCGCCCTCGCCAAAGCCCACGACGGATGGGGAGGACTGAAATGTCAGGGCATGATACAGAGCAGGAACAGAACCGGGATCTGTGCATCCTGCTGTCGCATCCTCAAACTGCTGGGGCAGGAAGACTTTTGGAAAAGTGCTAAAACACAATCCCAAAGTCATTAACTGCATTAACTACCAAAGGAGTTAAAGTTGCTTGAGCCGTTCCTAGGGAATACCGCCGGCCTGGCAGCTGCTCCCAGCCAACAAGGTGTTTGACAAAGGAGAGAACACACAAGGGGCTGGCACAGGGCAGGGAGCTGTGGGAGAGGCAGTGACAGGCAGGGAGCTGCAGGTCACCAGAGCAACTTGCAGAGCAGGAGCGGGGGAAGCCTCCGGCTTCCACTCACATTTTGTGGGAAGCTGTGCCATGAGCACACTGGAATTGTGCTTCTGTGCTTCTTCCCCTCTACTTTTTGGTAGGTGATTAAAAAAGGGACTATATTGCTGAGTGCTGTATTCCCACTCACTTCCCTGCCTCTAAACACACAGTTATCCTGCAACAGCTACTCACGAATTCTCATTTGCCATGTTACCACACCTCCCTTATTCCCACCAAGGGTTTCTCAGTGTTTTCAGGCTGACCAGTAACAACCAGTAAGACTTGCAACAGCACAGAGAGTAACAGCAGCAACTGTCCAGAAAGCTGGAAGAGCAGAGCAAGACAACAGCAGTAACAACCCATGGTGCTTATCCCCACTGCCTGTGGAAGCGACTGCATCCCTGTGCTGCCACCAGATCAGTGGTGCTGATTTCAAAGGAATGATGACTTTGTCTAGTGAATGGACAGTTTGGCCCATATGAGAATTGTTTAGGTTGGAAAAGCCCTCTAAGACCATTGAGTCCACTCATTAACCCAGCACTGCCAAGGCCACCACTAACCCATGTCCCCAAGTGCCACATCTACACATCTTTTAAACACCTCGAGGGATGGTGACTCCAACACTGCCCTGGGAAGCCCGTTCCAATGCTTGACAACCCTTTCCATGAAGAGGTTTTTTCTAATATCCAGTCTAAGCTTCCTCTGGCACAACTTGAGGCCACTTCCACTTCTCCTATTTGGGAGAAGAGATCAATACATATTACTTATGACCACAGTAATATATGTTCTATTGAAAGGTGACACCCCAAAATTTCCAGTTCCTGAATTATCATCAGAATCCAAATTTTTCTGATGGAATTTACTATCCAAAATTCGATTCAGTTTTAATATTATCTGCCTACAGCTCTAAAGATATGCAAAGGAAATCTCAGGCCCTGCAAGTCCTTAATGAACCCTTAACGTGCTCTCTCATAATGATTTGCTGCATATCACAGTAATTCACAGATGCTGTGACTCATTTTCCCTAGCTGGGAAAGGGCTGCTGAAAATATGTAAACATTTGTCAAGTGTTTGAAAATGGAAAGTATCAAATGTAGTGCTGAAGCTATTGATATTTACATATTTCTACCAGCACTCTCAGTGTTAGAGCTGGCAGATCTCAGCCACAGTTACAGCAGCAAAGACTCTCCGAGATCCAGCATGGATATTGTCTCCCACACTGATCCCCACCACCCACAGGAAGCAGTACACACCATTCCTTAGCTCTGGGTCCTCAGGGGCTCCAGTGGCTGAGAGCACAGGATGGCTTATCGTGGATGAACCACATCCCAGGGAGCGTAATCAGCCTTAGCACTGCTCCTGGGGGTCACTCAGAAAATTCCCTCTTTCTTATGCTCACTTTTATACACTACATGGGGAAGTAGGAGGAGGAGCAGGAATGCTCACATTGGCTAAATTTTGTATTTATTTGCTCAGCATCCTGCTTTAAAAAAAATACACAGGGCGACTCAATAAATCAGTGACAATTGTTAGCAAAGGACATGAGCTGCTCCAAATTTCTTGACACAGCCACCTGCTGTCACCCCCATGGTGCCTGACACTTCCCACTGCCTCCAGAGAAAATCCAAACTTCTCCCAGATGCTTGCCCAGCATCACTCAACCCCTCCAGCGCTAGGGAGCCATGTGACAGAGCAAGGATTTGACTCCAAAGGGCAAAATGGTGGGGAGACAGTGAGGCATAGCCATGGCGATTGCTGCCTGAGGTGAGCCTTGGTCAAAGCTGACACACACATCTGTCTGGAGAGGCTGTAAGACACCATGAGTCCAACCACAGCTCACCAGCCCATCACACCAAAGCAGGGTAGCAGCATGTTTGGGAGCTGCCAGTCTTCAGTCTTCCTTCTAGCACTTGTTTTGTTTTAGTGCACTTCTGCATGACCGAGCTGAGAAGTCCTTCCCAAGTGCAAAGAGATGGGTGCTCCAAAGGGATGTGCTGCCCAAGTTTTAAACCTGCCAGGGTCAACTGCAGAGCTGTGGTGAAGGATCTGAAAAATCAGGTTATTGAAAGGATTGGTTTCAGCTCCACTTTACTGCTGGGCCAGTGTTTATTTGTCCAGGCTGGCAGGCGAAAGGTTAGTCCTTTATCTGGTTGCTGCCAACAAAGGCCGAGGGAACACATGCGGGCGGGGAGGTCAGGCTGTCATGGGTGAGCGAACATCCAAACAGCCCCAAAACCTCCAGGCCTTCTTATGGCAACCATACATCCCTGGCTGACAGAAGGGGAAAGAAGGGAGGAGTTTCTGCATTCAGAGATGACTGAAATGCACACCAAGGGCATTTCTTCTCCCAGAGGGGGGAAGATATGGTGAGAGCTGCGATGTGGGATCCAGGGCTGCCTTCTGGGGGTGTCCCTTCGCCAGCAACTGGAAATGGCTACAACATTCTTGGATGAAAGTTACTGCTGAAGGACAAAGTATCATTTCAGCATCACTGTTAATACTGCATTGTAAAACCCAACAAGCTGAAAATTCTTAAAGCAGTATCTGCTCTTTGGTGCTTTGTCCCCTCAAAGTATTTCAGCAGGCCAAAGAGGCTTGGACTACAGGCTGGGTGGGAGGCTCTGCCTGCGGGGATGAGGTCTCACTTTGCTCCCACACACACATTTCACTGAGGGCCATGAGCTGGGGTCTGCACAGTCCCGGGGTGAACAGACCCATGATGAGCCCACAGTGCCTGGTGGGGATGGTCATGAACCCCACGAGCAACAGGTTGAACCAGAGAGTGTTTGGGTCTACTTGACGTACTCCTTGCTGAGGTGTATGAATTTTGCATTTTCTTGTTAAAGCCCTAATCCTCTGGATTTTCTTCTTTCTTCTTTCTTGCAACTGCTTTTTCTTACATGAGTGGGAATTAGAATGTGCTCCGTAAATTAACATAGCACATTTCTTTCCCACCCTGCCATCACACACTTGCAAGAGATGTGTTAGACTCTTGCTTTAAAATACCTGCTTAATTCAAACATTGTTAAACTTTTTCACGTGATGTGAGAGGGTCTTAAAACCTACTTATTTTTCCTCATATTATTTTTTTCCAACTATTGTACTACAACAGGATTATAAAAGTTTTAATTGACTGATATTAAATCTTCCCTGCAAAATTGTAACTTTAATACCCCCTAGGACTATTAGATTTTTATTCATTATTTCTCATTACTGAAAAATCAGTCTGAGAGAGCCCCTAGGGTCTTCCCCAAGTAAGGATAAGATCCTATTAGTCCTACAAATCATACTCAAGTAAGTAATTCTTACCCAGGAGAAAAAGCCCACAGGGAATTAAACACAGATTTAGTAGCCACAGAAGGGAAAGAATGGGGACTAGAAACTGTTAACGCTGCTCACTGATGTTTTCCTCTGCATCCAGAGACCAGCTGGCAGCTCTGAGACACTTGGCTTTCCCACACCATCATCATCCCAATCTGCAAACTGCTTAATTTGCATCAGGTTTCTGGATTTCAGAATGCTGAGACACGTTTAGACTGTTTGACTATAAACAAATTAGCAGTAAATCTGCTGCACCTAAACAAAGTAGAGAGAGACGGAGAGAAATAGAGAGAGAGCACTTGCTTCTTCATGATATTCTGATTGCTTTGTAAAAACATCTTCCCTGTTTAATCATCCCTGCAAATGTGTGTGAGGAACCCGTGATCCCGCCGCGCCTCCCGCCTCCCTCAGCTGGTCTAGCGCTGCTCTATTTTGGGGCTGAGCAAGTTAAAGGTGAGAAAGATGAAAATCATCATTTATCTCACCCCCTAATAAAGTTTCAACAAAGTTACATTTTCTTAAATAATAAAAAAAGAAATAGATTCAACTAGGTTAACAATGCTTTTCCCCCTGCAAATCACAGGGGAATTGTCGGCCCCGGTGCTGTGTCACCTTGGGAGCGTGCGAGGGTCACACTGGAGGGGCACTCATATCCGGACCCACAGAGCAGGGAATGAGGTAGGAAAGACAAATTACTGCCTTTTGGTTTTCAGTTTTCCAGGTGCTTGCAGCAAGTACCCACTGCTTCTTATCTCAGCTGTCACGCCAGCAACAAACATCTCTCTGGCCACTGAGTTTAATTACCCTGAAACCAGAGCAGTCCTAACTCAGGCCAAACCTGAACAAAGAAAATGAACCTGAAAATACCTGCCTGGGTGGAAGGACAGAGCCCCCTGAAAGATGCTCGGCACAGGATTTGCCTGCATCCCTCTGGTAGCTCAGGTATGTTCATGTTTAGTGAAGCAGCGTGGAGTGGGGCTGGGTTCTCAGGCCGCTCTTGTAGCTGATTACTCCAATGGCATTTAGAACCCATCCTGTAAAATGCCCCCCATCAGGTTTTGGTGAAGTTGGACCATCAGCTACCTCTCACATGAACTGACACACGGCCTGTTTCTGACGTGTCCCACATGACTGACGTGCTCCCTGGGGAGCAATCAAAGTCATCTACGCAATCATGAGATTTTTGGCTGGTTCCTGTTACAGCTCTGTGTTAACATTTATCTTCCTCCTGTTCAGGGGGTGTCCTTGCACACAGCAAATGAGAAAATTAATTCTGAAAGAACAAACTTCTTTTGAATATTTACTCTCTTTATTTCCCACTGAATGTATTTCGAGCATTAAGCACACTCTCCTGGAGTTATGATTTATTATCCTGACCTATTTCCTGATCTAAGGGCAAATACTTCCTCTCCTAATGACATCTTGTTAAAGTTTTCAAACATAACATCTCCTTAGCCTTCAAAGGTCCTTCCATCCATCCATGAGCTTATTTGAGTCGTTTTTTCAGGCAGAAACTATCCCTGTTTGATCTAACGAGGATTTTTGCCACAGAAGTACATGTCAGTCACGATGTAAAACAGAGTGGTGAACAGCTTCTGCCTTTTCTCCAAGCGATGCTCACTCACTGCTCTGCTCATGAGTTAGCAGAGCTCAAGCAGAACTTAAGTCCCTTCTCACTGGTCTTACCTAGGATATTCTCCTTCCTTTGATGTAATTCTCATTTCTTCTAGTTTATTCCTGCCCATACAGTCAGTGACACCAAAACACAGAGCTCAATCAGTATCGCACCAGGTGCTCCATAATCAAGGTAAACATCAGTCTCGTGGCCTGTCCATACACTCTCACATGGAACTTATATTCCAAACATGTATTTCTTGGTATGTAACTAGGGGTTATCCTCCCCTGATGCTGGGCATTCCCACCAGTACATGCACGCTTCTGTAAGGGCCTGCAAACTTATTTTCTTACATGAAGGAGGCGGCCCTTCCCTCCTTCAGTCAGGTCTACTCTCCTCTGCATTTTATAATCGAACAGAAGAAGAAAGCAAAACCTTTCCCGTTACTTTAACTCTCGCGAGTGGCTGAACTGGTAGTCCAGAGCAGCTCCATCATCCTCCTGGTTAACAACCTCAGCCCCTTTGAAGGCTCTGGAGGAGAAACGTGCAGTTTTCATTAGGCTGCCCCTAATGCAGAAAACGTGCGTGTTCTGTGGGGGCGAATGGAAACCCACCCTCCCCAGTGTGGCCATCGCTACAAATTAGCAAATCTGCCTCCCGCGAACGCAAGCCAGGCACTGAGGAGATAAATACCCACTTAGCAAAGCAAAATAAAACCAGCCCTAGAAAGATGCGAGACCCTGAAGGAGGACTGAAAAATAGCCCCTTGAAAATAGTGAAGTAATGGGCTTACAGTTTTATTATTCGTATAAAGTTTAGTGACTTCAAAATGAACGCGAAGCCAAACAAGACTTGTTATCCCACTAAAATCTGTGTTGTAACTGAAGCCAGTACCCAGATGTTCAGTGGTAAAATCCACTGCCTCGCTGCATAAAAGCACCACATACCCTGACGTACAGTCCTGGCTTGCCTTTATCCAAACCTACTCAGATTCTGGATTATTTTTCTAGCAATCTTTTAAACTGCCATGGGAAGCATAAAAGGTGGTCTCCTACAAAACCATTTGGTACCAGCTTGAAATGTAACCATTTGCAGAAACAAATCAGGATTTCATTTTAATAAACTGTTTATCACCAGCCTCTCGGGACATAAATTGTAGAAGAAAAAGCAGGGTCTGAGTTTAATAAACATCTCATCTTTTTATATATATTAAGGCAGAAGACCCTGGCACACTTCGGAGCGAAACATCCGGCAAACAGGCTCCATCCAGCCCTACTGAAGGCGTGGGATGGAGCAGAGGGCCACTGCATGCATGAAGCTCCCAGGAAGGGGTTTATCCCTTCGTTTTCGGGGACATCTAAGGTAGGCAAACTTTCTAAGAAGGACAAAGGGGACTTGAAGATGCTGTTTCTGCCCCTAAATGCAGTTGTGGTGGGTGTATGAGCCAGGATGCTTTGAGGCAGCCTGGGCCCTTGGAGCGTGGCACTTACGGGCTCAGGGCTCCAACGAGAGGGTCATGGTACACACAGAGCCATGGCACCGACCCTGCCCACACTGCTGCATCCCAGCCCAGCTCGCAGGAGGAGGAGAGATGTGCTGGAAAAGCCCTGGCAGATGGGACAGAGCTGCGTGCCGGGAGCTGGAAACGTCAAATGAACACCGAGCCTGCGGCGAAGGCACTCGAGCCGAGTGGGGAAGGCAGCACAGGCGTTACGTGATTCTGAACAGCTTGCTTGACAGTTTGCACCATATTGTATTTATAAACATCGGGGAAACCCAAACGCTCTTCCTCGGCGTTTCCGAAGCACTCACCCGCAACAACACAGGCGCGCGGGGCGATCCTGCACGGCTCTGCCTCACCTCTGGGACAAACTTCTTACAATTAAATAAAGGGGCCCACAGGAATCTCTGTGGGATCAGCATCCCACACAGTGTTCGGGCACACGGTGCGTGTGCGACCGCCTGCCAGGTGTGGCTGGCTCCAGGGAGCCACTGGCAGAGCCCAGCGTGTTCCCATTCACTGTAGGACATGCGTGTTGGTGTCACCTTGCTGGCAGGGCTGCGGTGACACGCTGCAGTGCCCAGCCTCCACAGCACAGAAATCAACGCGATTTCTGTTCAGGGCCACGCAGAGCCAAGGAGAGCGGGCCGCACCCGCAGTCCTCAGCACAGAAACGTGACCAGGATAAAGGAATTTTTCACATATATTATAAAGCTCTTTCAAAATTACAAGGGAGCTTGTTTTCTGCTGACACAGAGAAGTCCACGAGGAACAGGTATCACTCTTCTTTCTTTCTTTCTCAGGATGAAACACAGACACAGACACTGGATACATCCATACAGTACCCACACGTGATGCACTACTGCACATCTCACCACATTCTTAATGGTCAAAGTAGGACATAAAAATCTCTCAGTGTTTTAAAAAGTCACCTCCTCCTTCAAATATTAACAAGTTTTAAATTCTAGACATTGCTCTGAGTACTTCAGAGAGAGTTGGAGTGGCACTAAAAAGCTGACTCAGGCAGCTCTCCTCTTGCAGGTATGAGTTTTGCCACAAGGTAGGAGAGCAAGGCCAGGAGGATGAGGCATTCCTGACAAGAAGCAATCCTAAATGCCATTCCTAAAATAGCTCAGATTCAGCGATTTTCAAAGTAGGCTGAGCAGAAATACAAAGTTTTTCCTCCTGCTCCCTTACTGCACAGCCAAGAGTGCTGATGATGTCTAACACCCAAACGCTGTTTTTATGGAAACCAGGCTATGGCCAAGCCAGCAGTGCCTTGCCAGGGTCACTAATGTCATAAATCACCCACCGCCAACCGCCCAGGCAGGAATTCACCCTCAAATCACTCTCGCCTCTTCCACTTTTACAGATACAACTCCACTGTCTCGACCAAGCATGAAATCAGTGCATTGAGGAAGCCCATCCTAAGACAGTGCTGGATGGGCTGCCAGTGCAGCCCAACTGTGATGTGCTCCAGTGGAGACACGGCGCCACGCTTGTGTCACTGAACATCTCCTGGTATCTGCTCACAAACAGCCAGCTGGGACAGGGAGACCCGTGAATTTACGGCAGGGACCTTGCTGCCTCCGGCAGCTCAGTCAAGCCGCAAAAACAGCGATACTGTTTAATTGCTTTAATTAATATTGTAACTAGATGCTAACCAGATCCTTTGGTGGGGAGGGAAAATCCAACGGAAGCTACAAGCTTCACAACCCGCTGTCTGAAACCAGCCTTGCAGAGGCTGCCTATTCTACATCGGTGTCCACCGGGATGATTTCCAGAGCAGCCCTGGGCAGTATGACACAGACAGGATCCTGCTCATCCCTGGCACCACTCTAACCCGTCTGGGGAACCAGGGCATGCTACCGCTCAAGTGTTAAATGCATCCAGAATAAAAACGTTCAGAGGATCACAGCTTTTCAAAAAGCTGCGCTAGCTTTTAACTGTGAAGGTTTAAATACATAAAAGTTCTATCTGCAAGTGATTAAACACCACTTTGTAGCCATTGTCTCTGTGCTGTCGAAATAAAAACAGAACCCAGGCTGCACGTAGCAAACCTCAGCACTTACATCCCACCGTTGAGTTTTCTGTCTGCTTTTTTTCTGCTAGCCACTTTTTTTGCCCTCGAAAGCAACGTATGATGCTGGCGAAGCCGGAGCCGCTGCCTGCTTGGCACACGCCCGCTCCGCGGCAGTGCCGGAGGACAACCCGGGGTTCCCGGCAGCCGCACAGGCTGTGGGGCACCGGCCGCCGCGGGCTGGAAGAGGGCAAAAACGGGGAGGAAAAAACAAACCTCAAAGGCGAGGGGGGGATCCGAGCGGGCGCCGAGGTTTCTCCCGGCAGCATCCCGCAAAAGCCGCGGCGGAGCGGTGCCGGGAGGCGGGCACAGCGCTGCAGCCGCGGCTGGAGGGACGGCGCCGGGGTGGCCGCGTCCCCAGCCCCGCTTTGGCCGAGGGGTCCCGCAGCCGGCTGGGGGCATCCCGCCCGCCGCCCGCCCCGGTGGCAATCGGAGGGGGCTGCG
>VZRJ01000582.1:1730191-1818277 GCA_013397565.1 Ptilonorhynchus violaceus | reverse complement strand
AGGGCCCGCGGGGGCAGCGCCGCCCGGCTTTGTGCCGCGCTCGGCTGCGCTGCCAGAGCCTACTCAACATCCATCTTGGAGGGTTGTATCCTGCCCGAAAGCCGGGACGGGGGAATGCGGGGGCCTGGGGGACGCAGCGCTCCCACTCCTCTTTTTCACGCAGCCGCCGCTTGAAGCGGTCGGGGCTGCGGGAATGCTGCGGAACATCCCAACAGCGATGGAGGCGGGAGAGAGGGCTGGAGAGACCGTCAAGGATGCGTGAGAAATGGGATTTATTAAACCCTCCTGCAATTCAGCAAACGGTTCTCGAAGCTGCATATTCGTCTCACCTTCTCCCTCACTACGTTTTGTTCAGAGGCAGCTTTCAGGTTTGGGGACAGAGGAACAATTTTCTTAGTATGACCTGAGAGCTGCAACAAAAAGGCAGAAACTATCGTTTGCCGTTTAAAAGCAAACTCATCTCTTTTTGTTTCCTTTTGGACACATCAGTCATAAAAACGTCAAGTGCTACATAAGCATTAAACAAGTTATTGCTGATAGCAGCTGATGGGTAATTCCCAGAAGGTAATCATTCCTTCCCTACTATTTCAACAGATTTGGGGAGCGAAAATCAAATAAAACCTCCTTTTTTTCTCTTGCGAGACAGCTGAGCAAATTTGACAGCAAAGCCTCAGTGGAGGGATGCAAATTGTCATACTCTGTAGGGTGACATGCAGGGCAACAAACAGCTTCACTCTGTGAAGACACAACCCCCAAAAGGGCTCATGTCTTCAGGGACACGTAGCTGTCCAGACCTCTCCTAATTGCCATTAGTTACTGCCACTTACCTCCCACTCTGTCAACTCACAGAGCAGCTCGGTCCAGCCAGCCAGCATTCTGCCCAAGGGTCTGCTCAAAAATACAAGTTCCCCAAAAGAAACCCGGGATTAAGAAAAAGAGCCCCATGGGAGCCCCTATCCAGTTATCCTTCTATTTTCATGTCCCTATTTTTACATATTTAACAACTCTATTTATTGTTTTCAAATAGGTTTCAAGGGTAGGAGTTTAGGGAAGGGAGGAAAGACACAAGTTTAAGATTAAATTATGCATGTTTAAGGAGAACCAAAAAATACCTGGTATTCGCACACAGCATCCCGACTTCTCCCTTCCTAGAAGATGGTTTGCTTCCAACGGCAAGACCTCAATAAAAAAATCTCAGCAAACTACACGTGCTCCTCTTCTGATACAGAAGACGCAGGGATTCAATCATCCAAAAATGGGAGAAGCTGACTAAATGAGAAAGCCAAAATGAGTAAAGAAAACCTGGTACATTCTGACGAGCTTCCCCCCAAGCCTTCGGAGCCTGCAGGAGCCAGCAGAGAGGGATGTGCTCAGGTGAAGGCAGGAAGCTACCTCCGGGTACGATTCATGGCACAACAGTGTTTTGTAGAGCCTGCAAAAATGGCTGGCTCGGGTTTGAGGTCATTAGAGGTAAAATATTGCTACCCAGCCAAAGAGCTCTTGAGACTGTGCGCCTCACACACAGGCAAACCGATTATTTTTAACCCAAGGACAGTTTTAGTGCTATTGTTCTTAAGGGGTATTACTGTCTGTGGTTTCAGGGGAAGCAATGTGACATCTCTGGGATATTATTTGCAGAGGTATGAGAACACCAGCTCCTCTGCATAGATAACTCTTTCTTTTGGATGCCTGCAGTTCCACCTCTATCACAACTGTAAATCTCTGTCGTGATTTAAAGCCCAGCACAGAGCAACTCCCAGCCAGCGGCACAGTTAAAACACTTCCACAACAAGATCTGCCTCTCTCAAAATTTATAAGGTACGAAAACATTAAGTGCAGATACAAGAAGCAGATTTGGGATTCAGACGCTGAAAACTACGTGAACGTCTGGAAGGTACTGGGTCAGCCTCCTAAATGGAAACCAAACAACGAAAGCCAAACATGGAAAATTCTCCTGTGTAGGTGATTCCTTTCAAATCCAATAAATAGTAGCTGGCATAGTCCTAGGTACTATCCCAGCACCTAGAAAACTGGCATTGAAATACTCCCACCTGGAACCAGAGATGAGTCACAATCATTTACAGGAGCAGGTCCCAGGCATGGTGACGTGCAACACGCAGGGCAAGAAGTCCTTGACTGTAAAATGCTGTTCCTTATGTCTTTGTGGCAAAACTGAGAAACTAAAGGGGCAGAAGACCAGCAAACCTCTAAATGATTTGTCTCTGGGCACTCATCCTCTCCTCCCATTCTCTCAAAGGCTTCCAGGGAACCGAGTAACCAAATTATTCATTCACACGCAGCCTCATCCTCTGCCTGTAGCTGTGGATCACTTCCTTGGGGGCCAAAAACGCTTTGATTCCAGTGAGCAAATAAATATCCAAAATTTGGAACACCTCTAATTGGTTCCCAAAGAGGACTGCAAACTGTCTGGGTAAAAACTGAACTCCTCACAGTTTCCCCACTCTGGGAGACCCTATTAGATTGGATGGATAGGTGCTACCAGGAAACAAGGTGCGTGTTATGTATTATGGACAAAAAGAGCAGGAAATGTTTAATAAGCTATCCAGTGAAAAAAATTCTGAATAATAAATCTTTCTGAAACAAAAATGGAAACAGGCAATTGGATATTCTAGAAGGGGAGAAAGAAGGATAATTCATCATATAAATAATTCATTGCAAATTTTAGCAGCCAGTGCTGCTGTGCATTTGGTATGGAAGGCAGATGACACTGTGTGTGCTTGCGTGTGTGCTTAATTTTGTGTATATATAATTTTTTTGCCCAATTATATGGTTCTCATTGTGGTGCAGATCTGAAGATCTGTTATCAGTAGTCCATTGGTTAGCATTTGTTACTAGGGAAAGGATATTACTATTCATTAACATCAGAAACCGAGGTGCTAAACCAGACTTAGCAATCGATTCTGCCTGATAACCCAGGCTATGATGGGTTTTAGTGATGCAGCATCACACAGCGCTCACTCTCCCAGAAGAGGAATGGGCGGGACAGCAGGGGCCTCCAGAGGCACCTTGGAAGCATCTGGCTTGGTAGCTGCCACTGCTTTCCCCAGAGGAGCCACACACGAGTGCCCAGGTGGAGCCCGAGCAGCGACAGCTCCAGGTAAGTGATAGAACCAAAAGCTGTGAGCACGGAGATCATGCTCCTACTTCCGGCAGGAATGCTGATGTTACCTATGGAATTTTGCTTGCCTGAGGCTGAGCCACAGGTAGGAAGAGGTTTTTCTTCCGCCTGGTTAGGCAGCAAGAGGCTGCTGCTTGAAGCAGAGTGACTTGTGTTAGAGCTGACGGCCTTGTGGGGCTGGGCAGAGCATGGACCTGAGCCAACACCTTTCCCCCGTGTGCTGCTGCTCCATGAGCACAGCCAGGCAGGCGGGCAAGGAGCACCGTGCCCAGCACACATGGCTGGCTCCCTGCTAGCCCCAGTCACAGTTTCTTTTTCTAATAAGAGGCGTTTTCTTTCGCCTCTCCTGAGAGAAATCAAAAGCACGTGCGGCGGTTGGCGCGCAGCTTGTGATTGAACCCAGTGTTTCTCCTGCATCGCTTGGAAGTGCTGGCGGGAGAAGGACAAAACGAGGCACCTCAGCAGCAGAGCACTGTTAATACAACTCCACAACACCTCCAGGCTTTACCCAGATGCAGTGTAAGCTGATGCATTGCCACTGACCCCAAGAAATTACACATTTGGGCTGCCCTCAACTCATTACTTGCCTATTTTATCCGATTATGTTTTATTTATTAAGCTAATCTTTAAAGTCTCTTGGCGTTGACTGTTTTACACCTTCAGTGCATTTTTTTTAATCCTGCTGTTTTACGAACTGATTAACAAGACTTATTGCTCCAACAGCACAAAAATACAATACAAATCTAAAATATGGTCCAATTGAATCAAGCATCCAGCACTGGCATTTCCCATATCGCCACTGGAAAACACCTGCTGTTACCTGCTATAGCAGTTAGACACTACTCTAGCAGTTGTTTTATTTTGCCAAATTTTAGATAATATTATAAAACCAGTTTGAAGATGAACAATTTCACTCTAAAATCCCAAATATGAATGTGAAAAATAATGACAAGCAGAGCTTTCATGCTCCAAGCATTATTTCTTAATCATAACTTTATTCTACTGAGAAAGAAAAACGATGCTACTTTGCATAATTTAAATAATCTAATCTGCTTTCCAGATGAAATCATTAACAAAGCATTGATTTAATCTCAAGTGCCCAACAGACCCCTTAAACTCTGATGCAAAATATCTATCCCTTTAATTAAAACAAATGAATTTAATAAAGATAAATGGTATGGTAATTAGACATATTATGAAGTATGGGCTACTTTGATCTAGAACACACACCCTTTAATTCTTGTGTGAAGGTGTTCCCACAGACACAGCCCAGACCCGAGTTCTTGTTATATTCCTGTCTTCAAAGAATAATTTAGACATGTCACTGCAAAGTGTTGATTTAAGTCACTCTTTTTCCACCACAGTCTTACACACTCACACAATGGAGCAAAAAATTCTTTCCTTGCAAGAAGAATCAGCTGTTCAAAAATGGCACTTGAAATGAAACACTAAATTTTTAATTTTTTTTTTCATGTAATGCTTTATGTGCCCTTACCTTCAGCTCTACACACAGATTCTGCACACGTGTGGACAAATAGGACATTCTGCTCCTCATAAATCCTCAGTGCAGAAGTAGTAATTGCAATTTTTAGGGCCAGTGTGAGGACTCCATAAGTGGTTTCCTGTGAAATATAAAAGTCTGCAACCTAGAAAACTAGAATGGGTTTGAAGAACTGATTTTGGGTTTATGTGGTGGCAACTGATCGAGAAGGATTTACCTTCACACAGGACAGACAAGGGGAGTCAAGTGTCCTAATTCCTTCCAGGCCACTGAGAAATCCATGACATCCACCTCTTCTACATCTCCTTCCTCAAAGTGAAGATCAGCCTTCGATATCATCAGCTCCCATTTCAAGACTGAGACTTCTTCCTTTCTGGTTAAGCAATGATAAGAAGAAAAATGAAATTACAAACTGTACTCAGCAGAAGCACCCGAATCACTGTCATGACAACATTTTTCCCTTTGGCCTTTCCCAGAAGATCCCAAACAGTGTAACACAAGGACACTCAGAATTCTTAGCATATTTGTACATCTATGGCACATCATGTTGCTGTGTGCAGTAGACATGGTGCTCTTTTGGTAATGAGCAGTGACCTATCTCACTGAGTGCATTTAACCAGCAGGCACCCAGGATTCCCAGGAAATCAGAATATGCAATTTACTTAATAGACAGAAAACACCAAGAAAGAAAGAGCAGAAGGGAAATTATCAGTCACTGACCAGTGACACCCTTGCTGGGAGAATCGGAAATACAGCAGAGCTAAGATTTGATTCTCTGTCATTACTGACAGGGAGCAACGAGGGAACAAACCTTTCTCCTCCGGGCAGCCCCAGGTTTCAACTTTATCTGTTTTCAAAGTCTGCATTACAGGCTGTAACAATACAAAGAGAGGTTAAATTAAGCATGGTGCCACATCTGGCTACTGCAGAACTACAGCCAGCACTCAAAGTACACATCCAGCTATGTTAAAGCACATGTGCTCCTTTTTTCTTACCCAAGTGCATCCAGCAGCACTCAGCAATTAGCAGGGATGTTTTGTGTGCTGGCATTCACATATACACAGTGGAGGAAAGCTCCAGGCAATAACAGAGTGGGATGGCCAGTTATAGAATGGTTCTTCTAAAGGCATTACTGAAGAAAAGCTCATCCTATATGATTTAGAATAAAAGCTCATCTGACTGGGTTTTGTCTCACAAAGCGAGAAATCCCATGGCATGAGGCAGTAGGCCCTGCTTCATACTGGCTGAAACTAGAGGCTGTTCAGTATGAACATATTTAATAAACAAAATAAATCTGATAGCAAGCGAGTCAAACTCAGCTTTACCTTAACCCCAGGATGTCCCCAGTGCCACCAGGATGGGTCCATTGCACTGCAGGGAACAGAGGTGAGCTGCAAGGACTTGTCTGGCTCGTTAGAAGGAGAAATTAGTGGTATCCATTTGCTTTGTTTTCCATGCAGAACATGACTTGTCACCTCCTCGGGCTGTGCACGGAGCAGGGGCCGAATCTCACCGGTGCTTATGCCACCCATGTTGAAGATAAGCACAATGTCCTCCTAGCCCCAGTGTTTACACTGCTCTCTGATGTATTGCTGGAGCAGTTTGATTACACGAATAACAAAGTGCTTCTAAAAATGTGTTTCTAAAAGGTTTTGAAGCACAAATCTGAGAGATGACGTACACACTAAAATTAGCACGGCAATGATGTGTAGTGGGACCTCTGAATTCATGGGTTACACCCTTCAGAAAACTTTGCAGACTAAGACATGCTTAATTCTGTTTTCTTTGCCACACTCCAAAGTTTTATTAGCTGTCTTTTAGGTAACTAAGTTTAAGGTTGAATACTTTTCCTTTTCACTCCCCAAATGTATTTTTTTCCTTTAAACCATTCAGGAAGTTTTCCACTGCTTTGATTTTATATGGATTTAGTAGCTAAGAGGTGTACTTGTTATAATTAAATATGAGAAGCATACTAAGGGACAGAAATATTTGAAGGAATGAGTCCTAAAACAGTTCTGCAAAATAAGACAGTGACAAAAAAATGAAAACATCAATGAAAACTCCAAGCACTTCTAGCTGCAAAAACACACTTCCTTTTTCTGCATCTTTAGCGTTGAACACTTCCTGTTACAAGCGAGTGCTTGGGAAGCCCGGCTTGCTCTACTCAATCCCGTTGCTGAAACTATCCAATAAAAACGAGGTCTATGTCCTATTTTCCCAGCTCCTGCAGCAGCCCACCGCAGCTTGATCCCTCAAACGCGAGCTCCATCTGGTGGGCTTTCCCAAAACGTCGAAGCATCCATCCAGCCCTCCAGGGGCCAAGCACACGTGCCCCAACATGGGAATTTCAGCCATAACTTGCTTCAGGGGGTTGATTTTGGTCCTCAGGGTCAAACCCAGAGGTACAAACCGCTCCAAGGAGATCTGCCAGGGCTGGCTGTCCAGCATCAGCACTTTGACACAGGAAATTCAAGCCACTGCAGCCTCCTGAAGAAAGCACCCGCACCCTCTGAGACATTTCTGGGGGTCCTGTTTGGCCACGGCTCCCTGTACAGAAGGGCAAAACCTCCCATTGCCCAGAACCATATCTGCAAATATTTTGGATACCCAGTACCGTCTGAGACTCTTTTTAGATGGCAAAGTGAGCCAGGTGGGGCACACGGCAAGCTGAGGACAGGAGCCCTGATCCCTCAGCACCCGCTCCAGTACTTCATGGATGGGAAACAGTACAGCTCAGGAAGGACAAAGTTCCCAAGTTTGCACTCCAGGATGTTATCACAGTTTTAAATCCTCTCTTATAAAATACAGCATCCTGTGAAAGAGATTTTGCTGTGTCTAAGTAGGACATCTATTTCAAAGATCTATAATTGCTTCCCATCTCAAGTGAATAGATGATAAAGTCCAATGCAGAAGATTACAAGTTAATTGTAATAAATTGCATTGGCCAGGAAAGCAAAATTTAAAAACATACGAGATCGAAATGATAGAGAACACAATTATGCAAAGCTTCAAACCCAACATCTTGTGTAACTGCAGGAATTTGTCTCTGACTCAAGAACACGGCGTGTGAGAACGCACGTAACTTGTTTTGCCCTCAGAAGCGCTCGCTCCTGGTCGGAGCCTCCCCAAATTGGGTAGGGTGGCAGGATTCATATGGATACAGCCTCAGACATGTGTGTGGAGCCAACAAGCCCCAGTAGTTTGTCTGTTTTTTCATAGCATTCATATGTTGTGAGGAGCAAAAGGCACAACAGAGACGCTTCTATTTGCCATTCCCTGGTAGCCGAGCACATCAGAGCTATTCAAAGGAAGTTGTTTGCCACTGGATAAGTGCAAGGGCTGCTTGTTAGAAGGTGGGCAATTAGCAGAAAAAATGCCAGAAGAAGCTGAGTGTCTGTGTGTGGTCCTCAGGAAAGCCCATGGGACAGCTCGCCTCAAGACATTAAGAAGTCTGTGCAGAGCTTTCTACCAAAAGGCCAAGGAGGAACTGATGGGATAAAGTTATTTAATCTGTCCTCTCATTTTTACAACACCAGCTGGAGGAACACAAGGAATCAACTAAATCAGAGAGCGTGGAAAGAGCACCCCTGAACTAAGTGGCTGGAAAAGCTTTTGGGGTATTACTGTTGTTTGCCTAAAGATAATTATTTTTCTCAGCACCAGCTTTAAGATTTTTCGTACAATATAATGAAATATTTTCCAGCCCCAGTTTTTTCTCCCACTCCTCCACAGAGAAATGGCATTTATTGTCTGGAAACACCCCAACCTGCTACATCTGTCCCAAGGACAAGTCCCAGAAGATAAGGCCATCCCCTAACTGGCAATATCCCCACTGTTGCTGAGAAAACAGGTCTTTCAGGGTTCCTTTCTAAGATTTGCCAGTGTCGGCTCAGCAAGCAGAAAGGGAAAAGAAACAGCATTTTAAAACCAGGCAAAAGCCAAATAGGAAATATACAGCTTTGAAGCCACTCATTTTCCCCATCACCATCATAATCTTTGAAAAGAGGGTAAGATGCAGTATATTTGTTTTCAAATGGTATTTTACCTCTGTGAAGAAAGAAATGGGATGATGGAGCACTAAAGAGAGAGATGGCATTAGCATCAGGTGCTTCCTTAGTATGTCCCACTTTTCCAGAGAAGGTCACATGGTTCCTCTGTGAAGCCACCAGGATGATGATGATGACCATGTCCACAGAAATCCCATTGCCAAATCAAGGGAAGACCATCATCAAAGCACTTCAGCCTGGCATCAGCAATGACATTTCAGTGTATTGACTGGATCAGCTGTCAGCCCATCAGCTCATTGATCATGCACTAATTCATAATGTTCTCCTGCTTTATTGATAGCTTTGCAGATTTTCTCTGGACTGGCCTGGATCTGGGTTACAAATGTTCCACAAATTACGTGCTCATTTTCCCTAGAGCCAATAAAGCTCCTTTCCCATGCAAAGCCACACATGCCCTTGTTTGCAGAACTTTATGATCTCCAAAGCAGAGATGAATCTGTACAGCAGTGACTTTATTTTGATACCCTTATTCAGAAAAAGTTCCCACTGACGAAAATGGATTGGATTCCATCTTCTGAACAAGTTCTGATTTTTACTTATCCATACACAAACGTGCACATGTGTAATATACACATCCCACATTTATATGTTGTGGCCTGCCTCTCTCCCTCAGAAAAACCTCACCAGCCTGCAACCTGCAGGAGCAGGGACGGAGATCAAACAGGCAGCGTTGCCCTGGGTCACTGAAGCTGGGTGTCCTGGGGACAGGTTTCACCTGGCACTGACCTTCTCCCTCCTCCTGAAATCACACATGATGCTGAGTGGAGAGGAAAGGTGTCCATTCCCATTCCAGTGGCACTCACAGAGGTGCACCTCAAGCCTTTCCAGAGCCTGTGGGCAGGGAGGAGACAGTGGTTTAGCTCCAGAGGCCCCTCATCACCAAAGGAAAAACAGAAGCAGAACAACAGCACACTTTTGTGAGCAGCTCAGTGGAGCCCAATTAAACTCTTCCAGTAAACTGGGAGTAGTCTTATAAAAGAGTAAATAAAAACCAATGGAAACACACTTCTCCCTCAGCAGTGTATAAACATAAAGCCTGCAGTGAGAAAGCAAGCAGGGTGGCAGGGAGTGGGCTCTGCCAGCCCTGAATGCAACACATCCCTAACACAGGCAAAGCTTGTCAGCCTGGGAAGACTAAAAATTAGATCCTGGTGGAGTTTGAACTCCAGGTTGAAGAGAAATCTTAATTTTCTGTCACTACAACACTCCCCTGGGGACACTGACTCTTGTTATGTGGCCAGGTTAAAAGTTTTAGCAACCTTGCTAGATTTCTTTCCTAGAGGGAAGAGCACATATATTTATATATTCAGCTCTCACACTCAAACCTTTGTAACTGAATCCTTGTTTCTTAGGTGTGTAATAGAAATGTGCAAGTACACACAGGAGCACAGACTGTGCACAAACATCATCACCTGCACATATAGGCCCTAGACCACCTGGAAGAGCCTGAGTTTTCCACACACATTTTTCCTATAGAGCAAGGAAAATCTGTGCAGTTTAGCAAAGCCAGACTCGGTCTGGGCTCTGCACAGCCCTACCTCTGGGGACTTCAGAGGCAGCATGTCTGCAGAATTTCAGGGACTAATATGTCAAAGTTTTAAGTAGCCTGAAGAATTTAATGGAGATTTAGATGCCTGCAACTGAAATGTAATGTTTTTGAGAACAATTGACTGAGATGAATGGCATCTGCTTAGTAGTCATGAAACATCATGTCAGTGTCACACCCTCCTAGCACACATAAATCAAGGTGCAATGCCTGCATCATTTTCTTCTCAGATAAAGGAAGTCTTACAGTCTTCATAAGATGAAGCTGTTCCAAAACAAATTAAATACTGCTTATAAACAGTAGTCGTGTTTACATACAGAAACTAAACAAATTTGGGAAGAAGAGACTGAATGAATATGAACAAACAAGAAACTCACAAGGGATATTCCTTCCTTATTAATATCCTCCTCCTCCCTGGTACTATTCAGGTTTTTTGTTTGCATTTCCCACATCTCTTATCTGTGCTTTCAGATACAGAAAGCCACACAACATGCTATAGCTTGAATGTTTGCATTCATCAGAGTGAAAAGGTCTATTAATAAGAATTCAATTATATGTAAAAAGTTTCCTGGCAGTACAGCACCACTTTTCTAAGTTCTTTTCCAATGGGAATTTTATTTTCTGCAAACCTTGTTTGACTCCAAAAAAAGTTACAAATAGAGGGTTTGCTCTGACTCCAAAGTAAAGGGCTCCAAAGAAATGAGCACGAAAAGCAGAGCCTGTCACAAGCATCTGTGGAACAGTAGGAAGTATGGTGAGCTTGTGACAGTAGCACTGAGACTCCACATGGGAATACTATTAAATTAACAGCACATTCAGATTAATTGCCCTTTTTTTTTCTTTTTTTCCCAGCTGCCCAACAGGTATCTCCTAATGCAGAACTGTGGAGCAGTGGGTTTGATTTGGTGGGGAGGTTTTCTGGTTTTGCAGCTCTTTCTTAGCTGTGTTTCAAAGTCCTGTGTTATTAATTTATCGCCCAGGAATAGAAAAGCAGCTCCAGTGCTCTGACCCAACCACACCCAAATCCTCAGGGAAGTCAGATGTCTCTTCAGAAGTCATGAGCAGTGAGATAACAACATCACACACACGCTTTGAATTTTAATTATTACTATTAAGGATTAGGAACAATCCCTGTGAGCAACTGATTTTGTAGGCATTACTAAGCCAGACTCAAGCCTGCTTTTAGTTAACTCTAATGCAATATTCATGCCTCAAACCTGATTTTAGCGACTTCCCTTCTCTTCTGGAGCAAATACATCACTGGAGGCTCCAAGGCCCCTGTTTGGCATCCCCACCCTTACTTAACTCTTGACCACAGGGGAATTTTAACAGAGAATAAAGTAATCCCCCTCTTGCTACTGCCAGCATTAGAGAACATTGTTATTCCAGTTCATAAGAGATCAGCTTTTCTCCTGTAAAGCTCTTCTTTCCTAAAAGAAAGCTGAAAATATGGGGAGATTGAGCGCTCCTCCAAAGCTGCTTTGGTGTCTAAACAGGTCCCTTACACAGAAAGAATTTTCTTTGAAATACCCTGCTTATGAGTGTTGATGATTGTGTTTTCCTGGTATCGTTGCTAATCCCTTCCATCCCATAACTAGGATTGTTTCTTCTGACATTATTTCTACAGGTTCCATGCTGGGTCATGACTATAAAGGACAAGGTTGCAAATTTGGCACCGAGGAGAAAGGGGGAAAAAGAACAGAAATTGCAAAAAGACCAGCTCTTATTTTAACCTTTAGAAAAGTGCAGTTTTTCCTAACCTTTAGCATAGGGAAATAATCTGGCTGGTGCCTAACCTGAAGTAACAGTTTTAAGTGACTGCTATATTTAGTCGAAGAAATAACCGGTTTGGTGAATAACTTGCAAAGAATCTATGCATGTGCCAGCCCTGCAGGATAATGCCATTGTCCTAAACGGATTAACGTGGGATTAACATGAGTAACAGCTGACACACAGGATGCCTGAACACAGGAAGGCACAAAATCAAAACTTCCTCCAAGAAAATGAAAACATCTCCCTCTCTTTTCTCAGCTAAACCAAATAACTAAACACAAGAAACCACCCAGATGACAAAAAGGCCAACAAAGGAGCTTTACCATTCGCCAAGGCTGTAACTTCTCTCTTAATCAGGTCATGTGCTACAAACATTAGCAGCACACATCCTGCTTTCACTCCACGAGACTTCCCTTCTCCAAATCCTTTCCCTCAGCCATGGGAAGAGCCTCACACCCCCCTTGGTCTGATATCTCCCATTAGACCAAAGTTGCAATCTATGGTGTCACTCCTGTGAGATCTTAACTCCTACACTGCTCAATGGACTGTGAGGAACTGCGTCATGTAATTGTCCTATCACGTCCCTTCCCTGCCTGCCCTGGCTGCCTCAGCCCTGCTGTCACCACCACCAGCCCATGACCAGCGTGGACCTTTGGCTCTCACAAAAGCAGCCCTTGGACAGGAAGCACCTGGGTGTTTCCCTTTTATAGGGCAGGTGGAAGTGGGGCTGTTGCTGTTGTAAGTGAAAACACAGCACTAACCAGCATCCTGGCTCCTGGTGGGAAAGTGTTTTATTAATCAAAATAATATTTTCCACCCTGTGGTGTCTTGCAGACCTTTAAACTTGCATCTGCACAAATCAGAGAAATTCTTCTGTCATTCTCACAACAGTTAAAATACAGAACCCATTTTTAGACTTCAGGATTTATTTTTTTTTTTAAATAAGAGAGAGAACTTCAGCCTGATTAAAAATACTCTCTCAGCTCAGCACAGGGTGCTATGGGCAGGGTAGAATTTCCAGGCTACATTCCCTACCCATTTTCGTGGGAAGAATAGGGAGAGCTGGAGAAGCTGAGATTGCTTGACCAAAAGGTACAGTCATACACCACCTGCTTTTTCTCATTCTATTCTAGACTACAGAAAGAGAGGGGGGGAGATGAAGACCAAAAATGCTGGGCACCTCATAATCCTAATCACCCAGAAACTGTTGTCATGACCAAGCAATGACTTGTAGGACGTTGGAGATGATGTGAAGATAATGAAGTGCAAGTCTTTGGGTGTGAGGACCCAAAGCCAAAGTGCATTCTTTCATCTACACCATTTCCATGCATTTCTAGTTCTACTCTTTATACAATTCATTTCATCTGAGAAGAAAATAATTTCGTTGATAGTGTGTTCTTACTATAATTCATGCAACTGTGTATAACAACAAAACACAGAAGAAAAAAGGAAGGGACAAAAATTCCCCAAAGACCTCAAGCTTTTAAGAGAGAACTGGGAGTGTTGATATCCAGTTTTGGCACAGTTTTTCCTTCCTTGAGGAAGGAAAAAATCCCTGTTAAGAATACTACGGTTGATTTTAACTATAATAACTCACCCCCTCAGAGTTGCCTGGGTCACTGCAGAAAGCATATCCTTTGGGGGTGTTTGAGCCTGACAATGCTAATTCAAATAGATGACAGCACCTGCATTGGGGGAACAGACATCATTCCAAGAAAATCAAACAGAAAAGCAACTTACAGGCATTCTGTGTGCATTTTAAAACATACAAATTCTCTATCATACAATACCAGGAACGATTAGGATTTGTGTGAGTCCAAGTTTACTGTCTTGTGCCCAAGCCTGACAAACATTAAAAGCCTGGGACTAAACAGAGGGAAAAAAGATAGCCCTGCAAACACTATTTTCTCCCTGTGAATAGCTCGTGTTGAATTGTGCTCTCGGGCCAGCTAATGCTTGCACGGGCTGTCAGATAATGAGTTAAGCACCACAAATGGCCGGCGAAAACCTTCGCGGATAGTTGGGGAAAACAGTGGCAGTGAATGAACCGGGGCTTGCTGCCCCCACACCCAGCACACAGAAGCTCGTCTGTTCGGGGGATTCCCGGCGCCTTTGAGCGTGGGGTGCTCTGCCCACAGCACTGGTCACCTGCTGGGAGCTCCCATTGAATTAGGTTACATTATAATTGGATTTTCCGAAGGCAGCGCATTAGCATTTTCCATGATCTCACCCTTATTAGCCAAATCACTAATCAGGAGGAGCGCGGTTATATTGTTTGCTGGTTAAATTATCTGCTGCTACAGTGTCTGTAAGCCAGCTCCAAATTCATGCAGAGATAAAAGCTCCCCTCTCTCTAGCAGAGACTCGGGAGTCTATTGTATAGCTAATGTTGCAGTCAAACTCTAATTTTCAATAGTTCACCAAAAAGCAACTTCTCTCCCGAGGCTGCTTTGCTCAGTGCTTTGCTCCTGCTCTTCCTGAGTCCATACTATAAGTTAGGAATGTCACTTCTTTCATCCCTGTTGGCAGAAGCAGCATCGCTTTACAATGTAAAAGCAGAAAAATCCTTTCCCATGGACTGTTCCCCATTGAGTCCAAAATCAAATGCTGGACATGTTTAATCCTGTAAGGTTATTATTTCAATGCACAGGCATTGAAGGGAATGGAAATACCTGTTCTAAAAGCAGAAATGACACATGTAGGCAGTCCTGTAGGTGATGGCTCTTTCGTTGCATAGCTCAAAAAACTGTTTGTATGACAACTTAAATTCACATTAACTACTCCTGAGCTACCAGAAAAGCAGCCAGGACACCTCATGTCCTGCAAAAATCTGTTTCTTCTTTCAGGTGGGGTCCCAGCAGGTTCAGGTACCGGTCTCCCAACAGCTGCCTTCTTAAAAGCCTGAAAGGAAGAGACAATTTTGCCAGAAGATGATCAAGTAGTGTTTGCTGAACACTCATCCACCAAAATTTTCTTTAAAAATTTAATCATCTAAATACAATTTCACTTAAAAAGCCAGGTTTTATTCTTGGGTTAGAGGTTACAATGAGGATGTTCAGATTCCTTACAAGAATCATTTGGAAATATAAAGACATATTCACTGAGAAGTTAAACCCATTAAATATTTCTACTAAAATTCTTCTGATACAAGTAACTACACATGGAAAAACACCCCTGTGACTACCTTTTTACATATAATTCCAGAGTCAAAACAAAAGGAGATCTGACCTGGACTCAAAAAGGGTAAGTAGGCAACTTTTACCTGGCCTGGCATCAGCAGTACCCTGATTACAATTACACAAATGTGTTTAAACAGTGAAGCAGATTTCCTTTTTACCAAACAAGAAGGAGAGGACAGAATTCAAGGTGATATATCAACAAATCATTCCCTGGAATCAAATAAAAACCTCCATGATTCTCAAAGAACAAGAAAAAAATATCACACCACTATTGGCCTTATGAGCTCTTGAATTCAAACCAGATGTGACAGTCTGAATCCCCAGCAAGAGCTGCATCTTTTCTCATCAGGCTTTTTCACAGATTCTCATAGGCAGCACAAACAGCATCTTCAGAACAAAGGGCAGTAACGCTTCCCAGCAGAGTTTAACTGGATCCTGAGGATCACCAGCCTGTATGATCTGCTTTTCTATTGTCCTCGCAGGGATTTCACCAGACGTAAATCACATGCACTGAAGAGATAAGGAGCTAGGGGCAAAAAAAACCCAGAAGAAAACAGAATAATGAAGTTGCAAGACTCCCTTGCAGCCTTTGGTTTACACTTCTCCAGGCTGTAGGCTGTCAGCGATGGGCTCCCTTCTCCGGGGAGGAATCTGCAAAAGTAAATCAATAGGAATTATTCTGACATTGAGAAATACAACTCACGATTCATTTTCATCTATTTTGTAACACTTTCAACCCACCCAACACTGTACTTCATTACAAGACTGTAATCAAACCACTACAAGTGGCAGTAAGAGTGAAGAAGCAAAAAAGAATGAGGATCTCATAGAGTGCTCTAGGAGTCTCTCTCTCAACTCTCCATCTAGTCCTGACTGTTGATACAGAGCAAACAGTAGGGTCTAATGACCTAAAGCCCCCTGTAAAATCTTTCTAGACTTCTAAGATCAGTTGACATCCAGCAGTGCTCATAGGTGTACATGAGCATTATGTGCACCCAAGGGAGTAGCTAAGTATGACAGAGGGAATAATTAGGTAGTAGTACCCATGGCTAAGCAAGTATCTGTGGTTCAGAAATGTGTTTGATAGCAAGTCACTCAAACTAGGAAAACAAAATTAAAGAATGGAAACATACTGTTGCTTCCTGAAGTTTGAAAAGATTTTGGAAATGCTGTAACACATCTCTAGCAGCACAAGCACAAGCGCGCACAGTATTTCACTTACAAGAGAAACATTAAGAGTGTAATATTTCCAGCAGGACTTTGAATTCACCTAGGAGAATTGCTCTGCAGCTGCTACACAGTAACCCCATCAGTCACATCCAAACCCACGGGGCAGATGATACCCAAATGCATGTGAGAGAAAACTTCATCCAGAAGGGCCACAGTTGCAGCAAGTGGCAGTACTGCCAATCATCAATTTTGGTGACACCTTTTCCTTGGAGGTAGTGTCAGAGCTAAAATTCATGCTATTTCTTCACAAAAGCCAGGAAGAGGAACAATAAGCAGACTGGTTCTTTGTGCAAGGTAGATAAACATGAACACTCATGTGTTCATTTCATTTCATGCAAATAGCCCCCTATAACAACTTTTCTAACAAGAAATGTGCTGCCAAACTTCACGTTTCATTCTCAAAGAAAAAAAAAATGACAGTGTGTGTGAAGCCAGTTGAAATCTAGCAGGTACTGAATGATGAATCCTGATCTGTTGGTTCACAGAAATAAAATTATCAAATCATGCAGCTGTTTAAATCATATATCCTGCTCCTCTTCCCATGAGACCTTTCTGCCTGGTACCCCGCAGGACCTACAACACATTCTGTGATCTTTAGCTCAAGCTGACATTGCAGTAGCAGAAATCAAGTTGCATCAGTAAAAATCCTGAAAATAATCACATTTTCTTTCCCAATGGAGATGGCAAGCTGCTAATTAAATCTGTCTTGACTACTTGGAAGCACTGATAATTTCTCATGTAATGTATGCACTGAGGACAGGCTAATACCAGAAATGTTTAGGGTCTGGGATTTTTTTCCTGGAAAATTAAGATGTCAATTAATTGACTTTTTTTTCTGTCTGGTTTTTATTGAAGACCTCCACAAATCCGTTTTTTTCAGTTTTTCATTTTTTCCCCCCTCTCCCTACAGACGTCATTATTTTCAGTGAAAAACCCCACACTTCTCCCTCCTCTTCTTCCAATTAGCTGTAATTATACCAACATTAGCAGCAAATTAAGTACCTCGAGGGCAAAAATCTGGAAAGCAGCAGAGTGTGTAAAGGAACAGGAGATGAGATTATAATGGAAGTAAGCTGGCACATCCACGTGCTCATCTGGGTATCCTTAGGGCTTTGCAGGTTGATTTCTGCTTTCCCTAAGCGTGCCAAAGATGAGGAGGTGACCAGCTGCTCCCACCTCTCCCACAAGCCTCCAGAGCTACTCCTTGAGAGGAAAGCAAAAGGCTACATTTTGGCTTCTCCCTGTGCTTGGCATAACTGGATCCAACAGAAAAACAACCAGCTCACGCCAGAGAAATCCGTTGTTCTGAAGGGGTAACTGGGTTCCTTAAATACATGTACTGGGAATCATTTTGCCAAGAAAACAAATGCAGTAGGATTAATTCTGGAAGTGAAAAAGGCAATACATGCCAGGAGTTGTGGCATGCAAAAGGGTTCTTGCTCCGAGTAGGCTTTTGAGCAATAAACCTTTTTTCCAGAGAATTTCACATTAAAAAACTGGGTTTGGGGAAAATCTCCAAGATCAAGCTCCTTTTTCAACTGTCTTTTCAATTTTGCACAGTTGGATAAGGAAGGAAGTCAACACTGCCTGCCAAATAAAGTGACATTAAGTACATTTGCTGGAAATCATTCTGCCTTGTGCCTTAAAAATCAGAAAAAAAAAAAACCAAATCAACCACAAAAAACAAACAGAACCACACAACCAAGAACAGAAAGGTCTGAAACTGATATCAGGAACACCAAGTGACAAAGCACAGAGAGATTTGGGAGCTAAAGTCCCTCCAAAGGCAGCACTGCTGGTCAAACGATGCTAAGCTGGAAGAATTTAAGCAGAGTTTAGGACCAGACTTCCTGCACGGCAAAGTTCCTGAGGAGGGACCAGTCCAGAGGTGGGCAAGAAGAGGTATACTCTTGGAAATACATTGCCAGTGCAGTAAGAAAACATCTCATCTCATCATCTTCTTCCTTAATCTCTTCCTGTCTCCTATCACTTACATTTCCACTTTGCTTTTTCCTCTTTATTGGGACCATCAAGGAAACACCTTTTCTTTTCTGGAAGACAAGATGAACTCTGGTATGAGTTATCTGAGCTTTTAAGCAGTTTTTTGAGGGTTGGGGTTTTTTTTTCCCCCTCTCATTTTGCCCACCCTATTCCTCTCATCCTTCCTGTATCCTGATGAAGTTATTCCCAGTTAATTAGAAAGGGCTCAGATCAAAAAGTGTCAGGTCCAAACCCTCACACTACCATGAGAGTTCAGTGCTGGCCACAACATTGCACAAGTGATGCTCTGCCAACTACCAAAACACATCTCTGGGGAAAATAACAGTCTGGACTACAAACTTTAGAAAATAGGATCAAATTCTGTTCATCAAATTTCTGTAGCAATGTGTTTGGGTTTTTTTAATGCAAAAAATACCTCAGGGATTATCCTATTTCTATAGATGCAAGCAAAAAATGTTTCTTGAACAAAATAGAAAGACAAACTGGGCTTCACAGAGGCAGCAGACCTTGGAAACAATCTCCTTTGAACATGGGAACAGCTAAGAAAAGTGGTGCCAGTCAGAAGAAAAGTACAGATATGGTTAAGCAGAAAAAACATGAGATTACAGCAGTTTACAGAAGGACCTGAAGAACCCCAGTCAAATGCCAAAGTACCTGGGTGCAAATACTTCCTCCTTCTCCACGGAGGGGGAAAAGGGAGGAAAACATAATCTAGGTGCATCTATACAAAACTACAGAAAAAATTAGTAATTCCTTAGTGACATAATGTCACTGAAGTCCCAATGACATTATAGCAAACTAATTAAGAGTTGTTGCAGACTCTCATGGATTTCAGATATCTCTAAACCAGGCTTTTTTGATGGCATATTATCAAAAATATCCATTTCCCATTTCATTTCACTTGTGTTCAGCTCTGAAGTTACAACCTGTGACCTGTATTTTATAATTAATACTTAAGGAAAAATGCCCAGTGTACAAGGAAAATCTGTTGAGGAAAACTTTTCTCTAGAAACATCAATCTACTGAAACAGCATTCCTAAAGGAAACTGCTTCATGCCTAAAAGTTGCTGTACTGCTGATTTGTTTTTCTGTAATGAGGATCTAGCTCAGCAGAGATAAGATTTATTGGTCCGTTTATCATCTAATGAGAAAATGAAGGATGAGAAATGGGAAACAGGAATGCTGCTGCACACGCTGGCTCATTTAGAGCCACCATTGTAATTAGCACTTGCACAAAATGGAGCAAAGAAATTGGAACATCAAGAATACTTTCTCATCACATATTCTTGGAGTTTCTATCTTGGAAACCTTTCTCAAAATACTTACATGCAGATTTAATATAGACAGCTATACATAATACATAAAGCCAGGCTAGTGACTTTCAGCTGATAGTGGAAGTTTGACCTCTGTGTGATCAATGGCTGATAAAATCATCTTTGTTTTACCAGCCAAGACAAAAAGCATAAGAGCCCAGGCAATGTTAAATTAGACATCCTACACAGCACTATGCTGGCACTCATTAAGAAATCCTCTTTATAGGGACTGAAGAAAAAAGCCAAGGGAAAAGTCTCCAAGCGTCCTAATCCCTGTCCCTTTGAGAAGGAGGTGTTTGGATATTCTGGGCAAGGAATAGTAATAGACAGAGCACAGATTTTCAAGAAGTTTTTTTCAGGAAGCCAGATGTGAAGTCACATAGTCAAGCAGGGTAAAAGAAGAACTCTCTTTCTTCAGCTCACCCAAGTGCGCTGCCCTGGACCACAGCTGCAGTTGGTCACTGGGCTTGTTTCATTCCTGTTATAAACATCCTCCCTGTATCCTCTGGTGCAGTAAATCACTTGGATTTTAAGTGGGAGGAATGGCAAAATTAATCTCCTGTTCTCTTGTGCAGTCACAGCACTACTTTTCCTGAGACCACATCAGAACCCTCCAAAGGATTGCCATGTAATTATGGGAAGCTCATCAGCCATTTTGGCGAGCTGCATTCTCACCCTACCCTCTCTTCTGGGCAAACATGGATGACAACAAATAATGGAATAGTTCCTCTGTAGCCACCTTCTTCTTCCAGATGTTGCAAAACAGCTCCTGGACTCATCAGTCCCTGACACCCCCTATGGCAACCATCAAGTGGCAGATTCCCACCCAGAAGAGATTCCTTGTGCTCTCTGGTGTCCATCTTTTGAGTGGTCTGAAACAGGTACTTCAAAACACCCAGGAATGATTTCAAATCTAGATAGAAACATTAAATACTCCTCCTGGCTTCCAAAAATCAGTTTGTACCGACCCTTTGGCAACTATTTAACTCCGCTCATTTACATGGCTCTATTTTCAGATCAGGCACCCTGAACTACCAGAACAGATCAAGAACAGCAATGGGCATTTTGCCTTTCAGGTGAAACAACATCCTAAAGCCTGTGATTTGTTACCAAGGACTTCTAAACCTGCCCCATGCTGGCCCCCAGCTTTGGCACATCATTAAATTTGGTCTTAGCTGGAGCAGCAGAAGCTCTAAGGAGAATTCTGAGGATATCTTTTCTTTAGAACTATTTGTAGGTGTTTAACGAGGCAAATGTGTGATCTTATAATGTGTAATAGAGACATTTTATGAATTGTAACAAAGCTGAAAGCTGCAATGTAGATGGTATTACAACAGAGACCTCACCTGTGTTGCACATACACCAACTTTGACCCTCCAAGGCAAAGCTGTCACATAAGCACTCAACAGATAGACAGGAAAGTTTACTCTACATCCCTCAAAGGCCTCCATTTAAAAAAAAGTACATTTAATACATGCTCCGTACAGCTGTTGTCTTACCATTTGCCTTGTGCTGCACATCTGGCGGAAGCTGGTCAGGAACATACCACTGATAGTCTGGCTGCACAGAACAATAAAACATTATTGCAGCAATATGGACTTCATAGACACTTCAAACAAAAGAACAGTGACATGATAAAAACATAATTGTGCTGTGAAGCTTTTCATTAGTCATACAAAAGTAGTTTACAAAAATTCTTATATTTAGGTTTATATTTCCACTGATCCCAGTCTTTTCAATGGCTTGTGGTCTAGATGCTGCACCCATTAGAAAAATTGGTGTAAACCTTTCTAGATCCCACAAGTCACAACGAAACATTAAAAGAACTAAATCAGATCTTTAAAGGGCTAAGGAATAAAGTGCAGCAGAAGATATCAGCAAGCATCTCTCTGCAGAAACCTGGCACACCCGACCAGTAAAGCTCCAGTTTGAATACGTCTGTAACATCTGTAAAATGTGTGACAGGAATTCACCATGGAATAAAGTTCTCTCCTCTCCCCCCTTTCCTCACAGGTTAGCACTGGTGTTACTATAGCATTAGCTGTTATCAAACAACTTCTTGAAAATACCGTGGGATAGAAAAAATTCCCATCTTTCTCATAAGAGGAAGTATTGGGAAGTTTATGTCCATGCAAGCATAGTTCTGTCCAGGGAAATCCTGGAAGAAATAGTGCATTATAGTTTATACCACACACAGTGGTAAATGAGTAGCAAATTACCACTAGAGAAAACAACTTTGGGAGCAGTCATTTCAGCTGAAGCTGTATTAGGCTGTCTGTCTGGAATATGTAGCACACGCAAGCTTGTCAAATTCCAGGTAATTGCTGCTTCAAATTAGTTAAACTGGAAAAATGATTCTTGTTTTGCAGAAATTACTCTGACAAAATCATTGACTAGGCCCAAGGGGAATCTTGCAGATTTCAATTTGCAGGGAACAAATTTCATAGATTTCTAAAGAAGTTTTGCCTAAATTAAGATGGCAGGATGAAGCTGTAGATACAGAAAATAGATTTAACTTTTATGTTTTGCTGTCATTCGTGCTTATACAGCAGTAATCGCTCTCATATACCATCAGGAAAAAAAGGAGCTATTGTATTTTAACTTAAATTGTACCAGGAATTATTAACTAATTCTGTGCTTGTGGGCAAACAAAATAGGCTTTGATACAAAGCAATATTGCACTTCTTTAAGCACAGGTAGTTTTTCACCAATGGCTCAAATTACACTTATTTGCATTGCTTTTTTGAGTTTCTGGTGAATTTTATGTTCTCTTATAAATTCTTCTCTTTCATATGTACTTACACCCCACAAACTGGAACGAATTTCAGGAACAAGATGTGTATTTCACATCAGACTAACCAAAATGTTTCTACTAGCAGTGTAAAAAGGAATGAAAAAGTGCAAGATAGAAAAGGAACGAAAAAGCAAAAGCACAGCCTAAACACGCAGGGTTACATATCAGGACACTCATTAAATTCTAACACCTTTCTTCATTGCTAGCAAATTGCTCAGGGAGGTACCCAAAGCTCAGAGCAGCAACTCACACAGGCAAAGAGTTAAAAAAAAAAGGGTCGGAATGAAACTGTGAGTTACAAAGCAACCAGTCAGACTGACCCCGGCACTCCGGCAGGAACGGCAAAGTTGTAAACCCAGTGATTCCTCACAGAATTAGAAACCCAGATGATGAAAGTTCAGGGAGAAGAGCCAAAATAATCTGGGACAGTGTCCAAATTGCAGTGAAAAACATTCTGCAATACTTCCAACTTTGATAAATAGGCAGATAAGCACACTCCTGAAGCACAAAAATTACTTGTCTCACCACAGCTTTTCCATTGGATTTCTCCAGCCTGAAAGCCTTACATGCATTTTGCAAAAATTCGGCTATAATTTCTCAAATAATGAGCATCTTTCCATATGTGACAGCTTTATAGCCAGAAACAGATATTGTGTATTTAAAATGACATTCACCATGTTTAAATGCATTCTCACTAAATTGGAACAAGCCAGCCCACTTAGATAACCCAAAGCACTTCAAAAATATTCTTTGAAGCAGTATTTTTCTTGGAATTGATAACTCCCACTCACATAACCTGCTCCAGTACAAAGCTATTCTTCTTCGTGCTGAGGAAGACAGGACCCTGTTGTGTTCCAGGAAAAAAGGCAAATTTCCCATTGTGTTAGCCACACTGAGATATAACTTCCACTTCTGCTGATTTGGTTTTTATTATTTTATGTTGAAGGGTCAGAAATGTGTTCCAGAGAGCAGATCCTTACTTCTGAGGTGGGGTAATTATACAGCTAGAAAGGGCTCTAAATGTGTGTCATGGAAGTAAATTAATCTAAGAAATCACCAAGACTCCAATCAACAAACTTATTTTTTTAATTAACAAACAAATGTGTAAGAATCATGTTTTTCTTCTTAATGGTATTAGAGATAAATAGTATTTGCCAAAGTAAATTTGATCTTGATCTGGAACCAACAACAAACTAGGAAACCACAGTTTCAGCTGCTGCTGAGGATGGCACTGTGATGGCACCAGTTATCCTCCTGATGTCACCATGCTGTGAGAAAATCAGTGTCCTTGTGACAAAGGAGACAGTGGGAATCTTACCAAGCACTGCTGCTGCTCCTGTGCCCTACGAGGCACTGGATGCACTCGAGGATCTTGATAGTGAAGAAGCATCCCACAACCCCCATAATTAACACACGGTGAGAGGAAGAGTGGAGGTGGGTAACTGGGCCTCTCAGGCTGTACTGGGAGGTCTTTTGTCTGTCAAGAAAAAAAGAACGAGAAGAAATGCATTAGCAGCAGGATACAACAACTAACAGAATATTCACCTACACATTGGTTGTAATGCTGTCTGTTTAGTCCCCTCAGACAATTTATCATTAAAAAAATTATTTAAGAGTACTAACTTCTGCCACACCAGAGTCTCGACCCCTTTTATGTGAGGAAAATATTGGTTTTGAGATACAACAAGCACATTTCTGGGTGTCTTTTATATTCAAAAACAATTCTATGTTTTCATTACACACAATCGCTTTCAATAGTTTGAACCAGAACTACATGGACAGTCACTTGCATGACAAGAAAAGTAAATAATTTTGGTATAGGACCAAAGTTGATGGCCTCAAATTTTGGTCTGCCTTTTCTTAGGCCCTCTGCATTCCAGTAGAGTCAACAGGAATTTGCCTAAGGACAGAGCAAGAAGGGGTAAAAGAAGATTAACATTTTGTGATTCTGTGAGTCACAGCTAAATAATTTGACTTAAGAAAACAAACTAATAAATATTTTATATGGTTGTTCTCATCTTTAAAATCCTCCACAAGCTCTGTTTAATCAAATCCTGAGGCAGAAAAAGACAAACAAGAAGATCTCCAGTGTGAACTGCTGATGCACTGCAGAGACAGTCAAGTACAACATCGCTGCAACCGATGGGAGTGAGGGGCACGGGACAGCACCTTGCCTCTGACACTTTAGCAAGACCCTACTGGCATTGATGCAGGGCTTGGTTGAGAACAAGACAATACTGAAGTTTCTGTGTCACAACAATGTTGGGGAGGACAATAAATCATCACAGAACATCTTGGTAATTGGCCATTCTTTCAAAGCATTGCAGAGTTTTGTCAAGACAGGAAACCTCGAAATTTCGTCATTTTTAAATGGGGATTGGGAAAGCTCAGAGTTTTGCATGATTTTACTATGGCTTCCTACTGACACTACTTTGAAGAGATAAAAAGGATGTTGCAAGAAAAAATTATTGCAGAGGCTGCTCAGCTAATTTGTATGGAGACCATTTTTTTCCTCAGTGATATTAACATCGCTCTGTAATTCAATTGCAGAGGTCAGGATTAACTACAGAAGCTCCTTATTTCAAAAGTTGGTTTGATGTTACAGCTCTTATATCAAGTGCCAGTGAAACAATCAAAGTCCTCTGGACTTCTTTTCGGTTGTGTCCCCCCCCGCCTCCTTTTTAAGATATGTTTGAAAAGTTTTTGCAATAAATACTCCCTTCATCTACTTATTTTGGAAGTCTTCTCTAATCGTTTCTCATCTTCTTACTGCATTACTTCAGAATGATTTCATCCCAGGTGGTGACCTCATATAAAATCCAATGTCAATTAATGGAAGCCAGAAAGCCTTGAGTTGTGTGGAAAGTGAGAAAAAAAAATAAAATACACATGTGCTGGCAATGGGAACCTTCTTTTGACTCATACCTGAGAGTTGAGTTTATTCAGTTGAGACTGTAATCTCTCATTAGTTTTCTGCAATGCTTCTTTCTCCTCGTTAAGCCTTTCTCGGTCAGATCTCTCCTTTCTGAAGTCTTCCTCATATATTTGGACCTGCAATCATTATGAAAAGCATGTGAACTTCAGCAGAGCCACTTCATCCACTTTGTGGTCTGGTTGCTTTCTAAACACTGCCCAAGCAGGAGGGTGCATTCCAAAGGGATCCCTCCTGTGTACAATCCCACAAACAAAAGTTGCCCTTGTCTTTTTATATGACCAATACAAAGTGACAAACAATGGGCATTCTCCAATGGCACATGTCAATTGAAACGGTGCACACTGTTAGTATTTGTACAACTTTGTAATTTAAAAGGCTGACTGGCAAATAAAAGTTTAAAATATTATAAACAAGATAGCAAATTCTAATATCGATCTTTTTATGGGATTAACAGTAGTAGGACAAACATTTTACCAACAGTTTTCCAGTTTTCTCTTCCATTATGGGCACTTTTAACTCCCTCCTGTATCTCAGGTGCAAGTACTCAGCAGAGAACCTCCCTCCCCCAGTATAGAAGCAGAGGGGAATGTAATGTACACAATTCCCAATGGAAATACAGATGTTTGACCCTGTTCCTAGAAGATAAGCTGCCTTGCAAATGCTGAAGAATGCAATGGCTTAGCTCTTTTTATGTTGCCAGGAATCACAGCACTTCATCCCATTAAAAAATATCTGACCACCCCAGGCACAGGCAGCGAGTGCAAGGATTCAGGAACAAAACATAAATCCATAAATTATTTGGAGTTAAGCTGACTGCTTTAATTCTTCAGTTAATGGGCAGGCATCCACCTGGTAAGAAGCCGGAGGTTGGTGGCACTCCTACTGACAAACAACAGCAAAGGCATGTTTGGGTGGGAACCACCACCAGAACTTTCAGAAGTCCTTTCATGTCCTCTTGGTTGCTACTAAAGCCTGCTGACAGCCTCTTCTCAAAGAACTTGCTTGCTAAGGCTCATGCCCTGCCCATCGGACAGATCCAGTTTTCTTTCTGCTGGAAGCAGTGCTATGACTTGACAGAAGGACTAGAGAAATGTTAATACCTCAAGGAAAGAAAAAGGTTAACCAGGGCTCTATAAATTATTTTCCCGACCCTTTGAAGCAGAGGCAAAGCCGTCATTTCCAGAAATCCCTGCATCCCTTGTCCATCTACACACTTCTCAGTATTTCCTCATTTCTTCTCTCCTGATTCCCTCTCTGCTGTCCCACCTCTTTCCCACTCCCCAGCTGTACAATCTGCTGGAGCTGCAAGGGAACCTCTTTGGCAGAGTTTTGCCATATATTCTGCTGCCCTGAGAAAGAGGGGGACACCTCCCAAGGAATGAATGCCTCTGACTCTTCTGCCATGACCAGGGATGGGCTGGTGACAGCCAAGCTCTGGTGAGATTCTGGCACGTCACTGTTTGTCCCAAGAGTCCCTCCTCCATCCAGTTAGAGCCTTCTAGTCCATTTCATGTAGATGGAAGCCTGGACTCACTGTATTGATTTATACAACTAGAAAATCACATTCATAAAATGGATACCCCATGAGAATTTTGGGGCAAGAAAAAAAAAAGGTTTATTCTATTTTATTGTGTAGAATGAAATAACTCATTACTGTACAATCAAGTGCAGGATTTTGTTCTCCAGCATGTGGGAAGCATTACATTAGAGAGCAAAATCTGGCTCTGCTGTCAAACGTGACAGAAACAAGTATTTTATTCCCATTGAATAAAATTCTCATTGTGATCACATCCATTTGTGTGTCAATAACATTAACCCTAAAACTATCCAGGGCAACAGACCTGAAGTGTAAAATTATCTGAAAACTATAACGTTTTTAAACAAATTCTTTCATACGGAAAGACAGATAGTGCAAAAAGCACTTGAATTACTCAGAATAAAGATGAAAAAAAATAAATACATGTCTATAGTGCTTGGGATGCGGGTTATGGATGCAAATGTTTTATCTCACACTTAAAAAAACTACTATGCCAACACTTCCCAGTTTTTCAGGACTAGGATCCTTAGATAATTCACTAAGCTGTCAACTTCTAAGATAAAAGGAGCAGAAGACACAATCAGTAACCCATGAAGTTTAGCATTCCCTCTGGATAAAATTCAGGCCCTAGGAGAGAGCTGGCAGGACACTTCCAGGAGTCAGGAGAGCCAGTTTACTGCTTTGAGTCCTACACAAGTCCTTGCTCTAGTCCTTTGCAAGGACTCAGTTTCACCTTGTGGAAACATCATTTCAAAAGTCCTACACAGCAAGCGTACCAGGCACAATTCTTGGGAGAGAAGGCAAAATTATGCAGTGTGAAATCCACCCAGGCTTACTTCCAACTGTTCTTACCTGCTGTTTGAGAACTTCAAGTTGGGTTCTCATCTCCTCAATGCTGTTCCTGTCACCCTTCTCTGGAGGAGTCCCAACAACAGGTGGGTGCTGCTTTTTCAACACATCCAGAAGGGCCTGCAATGTCAAACAGCAAAATCGCTAAGCAGAGATTCACTACTTGAAAAAAATCACCCAATCCTTTTAAATTATTAAAAAGAGGTTTTCCCTTCACTTGTAATTGCTTCAGTTACATACACTGGATATAAACCCACTTTACTACAGTAGAGTCTGACTGAAACATTTTCTGCACTAAAAGTACAGCTTTCTTCACGTGGAGCAAAGTAAACCCTCCCGTTTGAGAGGAAGTTGTGTAGTCTCCATAGCTTGTCACTAGAGGGAGTTACGAATACACACAACACTGGCACCACTCTTGCTCTGTTTTACAGTGAAATTCTGCCACAGTTCTTCGCAGATTTTGTTTCTTTTTAACAGCATTACACAGTTCTCCCTTGGACTGAAATAATCTTTAAATCACTCTTACATCTATCTGGCTATAACCACACAATGTAATTATATATTATTTTCTTCACTCTAGCTCAAATACCAGTCAGTATTTCTCAAAGTCTCGCACATACAACAGAAACTCAATTCCTCACAATGATCCTCAGCTCTCCCTTGCTAGGCACACTCCATTCATGCCATGCGGGAAGGAGGGAAGATACTCTGCATGGGGATGAGACAAAGGGGGAAGTGGCCATGCAGGAGAACCAGTATCCAAAGTAACCCAAGGATTAGCATTAATTATCAAAGGCCCAACAAAAACAAAGCACTTTCCATGGAAAGCATAGAAGAGAAAAGCAAGGCTTTTTATCTGATGAGTTACTGTCCCTAAGAATTGTGCAGAAGTGAAACTGGTATTATAGTGGCAAAGCTTGTGGTCCATGCCAATACATAAATAAGGTTGAACTTAAACTGGGAGGGTGAAGATACAGATACTCTGATTACTGATTAACCTTTCTTTTGCTCCTCTGAGTTCTCTTTTAATACCTTTTTGAGGAGGTTCTACAACTCAGAATTATTAAGGGGGAAAAAAAAGAAAAATCCAGAAAATTTAATCTTCAAAAGGTTAACAGTCAAGTGGAGATTATTTTTAAACTGCATTTGGAAAAAATACTGTGAGACTCTGCTTTATTTTTTCACATAAAAGAAGAAAAAGTTGTTTGATTTCAAAGAATTTGTAATAAGTTCAAGTGGCTGAACCTGCAATAGTAGGGGACTAGACTGAAAGGGCACAGAGGGTCCCTCCCAGTCTTATGTGCATTCATGACATGAGCTTTGAAGGATGCAAATACACAGAAAATCAGTAAATTACTGTTGGGAAAGTTTACTACATGAAATTGATGCTTCATTTAAAAGAATGGTCTATTTATCCCACCTGTCTTATTACAGTCACATCATAAGACAGCAAAATAAAACATTTAAATAAGTTTAACAAACAAGACCTTGAATTAAAGTTAGACTGGAGCTTTGAGCAAGTCCTGTCAATGCATTTCAAAAATAGCTAGAGATCATGGGTTCTGTCAGAGTTTTTATTATGGCAACATTATGTTTTTTGGCTTGACTTTTGCACGTCATGGCCCGTTAGCTTGTTAAAGCACTTATTAAAGTTACACAGCAATGGTTACTGCAGTGCATTTCCTCAGGAAGTGTTTGTGGTTCACCATGAAATACTAAATTGTTAGAAAACACCCACTGCTTTATGTGATCTTTTGATTAAACAAAATTACATTTATTACTTTCCCTCAGTTGAAAAAATCCCATTTAGCTATTTAATGACAACTGCCTCAGTGAAACATATATACAGATAATGTATGTAAGAGTATATGTGTGTATGGATACAAACAGTAAGGCAGGACCATGTTTTGTGATGAGAAGCCATTATTCTCAAATGCAAAATATACGTAAAATAACAGTTTTAAAACCGTGTGACTTTTCAACCACAGTGTTTCACTAGATGCATATAAAAGCATCTTTGTGCCATTTCCCTTTTGCTCTGAGGAGGGAGGATGTAGAAAGGCCTTAGGACATGTAGAGAGGTTTCACGGGAGAAGCTGAGGTTTCTCTGAATTTTTCTCTTTACAATGCAACCCTACTACCTGCCAAGAGCAGCATGCACAGGTATTTGTTGAAGTGAGTCTTGTTTGTTTCCCCAGCTCCCAAACGGTGATCATGAGTTTGCTACCAGGTTGTCCATCCAGGATTGAAAAGATAGGCATCTGATAGTATCACTGTTTGAGAACAGAGATCCCAGAATTAAAGGAATAGCTCCTGGCCAGCAGCTCACCCTTGTTCCTACCTTGTTGAGACGACTTATTTCACACTCGTAGTGTTCTTTCTTTCTGGTCATTGAGGCATTCTTCTGTTTCAGGAGCCTGTTCTCTTCCCTCATTTCATGGAGAGCTTCACTAAGGACCTCTGTATCTTTCTGGGATGCAAAAAATACAGAGAGATGCTGCTGAAATGCAGATGGAAACATTTTTCAAGAACAATTTTCAGAATATCTTCTGTCTGACAGATGTGCTGCATTTTTGTTGTCCCAAACACAGCTGGGAGGGGAGGCAACAGGAAGGTGGATGATTAGTACACCCAGATATGATAAAGCCTGTAGAAATTGTTTTGACCATTCACCATATGATCAGACAGAGACAACATACCAGACTAAATCCCTACTCTCTCCAGTTGCACGAAGGCATGAGAACACTGGCAGGCCAAGCAGATCAAAATCATACAGGCACTTATCCCAGACCTGTATTTCTCTTATGTACTCAGAGAATAAGGCCAAGGCTAAAGGCTGGTGGAGTCCCAGCCATTCCCAGGGCCATACAACATTAAAGACAAAACCAGATCTCAGTGTCACAGTGTCTTAGGGCTTTATCCACTATACAAGAGAAGGTTTCAGCCTGCTCCAGAATTACCAAGGAACCAATCAATTCTTAAAAATCCACTTCTTTTGACCCCCTCACAGTTGTTGTTGACTTCATCTTGACCATTCCTAGTACATATGCCTACACTGTTCCTCCACAGCAAACTACCAGGAAGATGTACCGTCTTGCAACAGGATTCACAAATTACCCTTCTTTCCAAGATGGCATTAGAAGAATTATTAGGGCAGACTTGCCTAACTGTAAATTTGACAGTTATTCTATTGCTCTTATTTTTTTGCTTTCAGTGTGGCTGATTTCAATTCATAGTGAAGGGAGTTGAGATCCAAATCAGACCCTGAAGCATATAGCATTCTGTAAACTTTCCTCATAGGGTAAGGCATTCCTCACCATCCCACTTTTGCCAGACTGGTCTTAGAACAAAGCTGTTTAGACATACAAAACAGAACAAAAACAAAACAAAAAAAAAAGAAAGTATTTCAAATATTTTTCTGCAGCTGCTTTATGTGAGTAAAAAAGTGAGATCCAACAATCACACGCACAGGACACCATATGAATGGGGTTTCTTCTGTGTAACAGGCACATCTCTGTGCATCACTGCGCACTAATTGAGCCAGTGAAAAACACCCTTGAGTAACTGCTGCTTACACATGAGGAAGCTTTACTCTGCTTTGTTCTAAGTTAACTGGGACATTTTCTCCAAAAACTAGACAAGATTAGCAGGGTATTTCTGCAATTCATATATGAACTTATCCAAGAGCTATCTCAAGCTAACAAGCACTTACCGGCTGAGTATGCATTAAAGAAATTGCATCAGATTGCTCATCTAAGGCTGAAGTTCCATGCAGGTTAACCTGTCTCCATAGGAAATTTTTGGATTATATTGTCATTTAGTTCATTATTCATGTATGGGGTAATAAAATTTGGGAGAATGTACTATTCATCCTTATTTTTATAAAAAGGTAGCTAAGGCTATTATTCCCAGATATCGTACATTAAGAGGCAGGCAGTAACATGAACAGGAAGATGGACTGTCTCACATTGAATCCAGACTCAGAGCAAATATAGGAAGCGATTCAGCAACTACATACAGACATCGTTTGCCTTAAAACATGTAAATTGTGCTGTGGGTTGGAAATCAAGTATGTGCTCAGCTAAGCAAGCAAGATGAATGTTCTGTTTATGCAGATATAAGCTAAGCGGTTTGCATTTCTTTTCCTGCAACAGTTCTTAGTTCTTTCAGCTAACTCATGTCTTATCTGAGTCTGGAAGCAATGCAATTGCCACTTGTTTCAGGTTATCACGTGAATAGAGAAGCCCAACTTCAGCCATCACATATCATTCACCATCCAGAAACTCTCACAAGAGGTCATGAAGTACACGATACCATGAGAACAGGATAAGCAGAATGAGAACAGGAAGCACCACTCTGTGGGGCTTGTAAAATGGAGCACCAAGTTTGGTGGTTTTACTGAGGTGGGAACTTACCTCAGGGATCCAACTTTAGATGCAAAAGCCTACACAAGAGCCAGTGCCCAAGGAGTCCTGAGAGAAGAACCCAACCACTCTCAGGGTGAGGTGAACACCACTCTAGGGCAGCTGGACAGCCCAGACACTTCCAGCCCTGACAACTGCACTGACTGTGTTGCTAATATCTGCAGGAAGCTGAGACAGCACACGTATAAGAGCCTGTGTTGTCCATACCAAAACTTGGGTGACTCGAGCTGAATTCTTTCCTTTAAGTATTTCTTGCCAAGCACTTCATGTAGCATCTGCAATGGTGTTCCTCTTCCATTTGAAATAACAGCAGCATTTTTGTTCACAAAGAAATACACTCTGAACTGAACTGCGTGGAGGGAAATCTCTGCCGTGTTCATATCAACCTGCTCTTTACTCCCACACACACACACACTAATGCTGTGCTGTCTGCCAATCCTATTGAAATGACTCTGTAGTTCTCTGATGAGGCAGATCCTCAGCACTGCCTCGGGTATGATATTGAAGAGCACCCAACACCACAGTCTCATCTCTGGGCTGTGTGACAACCCACGCTCTGCCTCACACAAGAGCAGAAAGATGAAAGGCAAGAGAGTGTTCAACACAGAGCACAACTGGGGTGACAGAGTGCACCCTCCTACCTTTTCCTGCAACAGCCTCTCTCTGCCCAGCGCTCGCAGCCTCTCCTCTTCTGGATGCTGCTGATGTCTCTCTTGCTCCAGCTCGCTCACTCTCCTCTCTGACACGTCCAGCTTTGCCTTCATCTCTGTCAGCTGAAAAGCAAGGGACAGACCATGCTGGGCTGACTGGGGATTGTGAAAGGCACAGCACCTCCAAGGTGTCTAGCCAGAACCATAAACCAGTTCCAGATTAAGTGAGGAAGAGCCATTTGGATTTCTCTTCCTCTTATACACAGCCATGAGCAAGGAATGCAAGCTATATCAATTGGATCTTGGCAGGGAAAAAAAAAAAAAGGCACATAAAAAGTATTTATTGACAATTCATTTTCAAAGCCTCTGCTTACAGCAGGCAACATTCATTGAGAATTTACCAGGGAGTTCCCAGCCTTCTCAAGCCAGTCACAAGAGATGGGACAAGAACCAACAGATATGTGATGATGTGGAGCAGGGGCTGGGCACACCAGGCTGACTTTCAGTTAATCTGCTCTCAAGTATGTGCAATTTTTATTACCGTGTAGGGGGCGTGAAGATCTCTGCTGTCATGTCCACACTGGTCCCTACCGTTTTAGAGATGCCCTGGTTCTCTGGTTATTTGTCCTACTAAAGATGGACACACATTAGCTCCACTTTTATGTGATGAAGGTTTTTTAATTTATGAGCTGAAGACAAAGTAAAGATGATGCCTTTGCCTCATAAGACATTATCCATGGCTATGGCTGGCTGGTATTTAAACACACACTTAAATGTCAGCAGATCGCATACGTATTCCAATAGAAGTCATCAACATTGTTACCTGTTTTTCATAAAGCTGTTTCATACTTCTAAATTGATGATCCCATTGCTTGTTCACCTCCAGAAGCTGCAATTACCAGGAAGGCAGAGTAAATAATCCTTATTTCAACACGTTCAATAAATCAAAACCAGACTGGCATTCTAATCCTCCACCAATGTGTGTTCCCAAACTCCTCATCACCTGGCCAATTCATTTCAGAAAAAGCAAGTTTAAGGTTTGGCAAGCCTTACAGCCCATCTGCCAGTGCTTTGGTATTTCAGTCAAAGCACATGAACATTCAGGAAGCAACACTCAGGAAACATGCAAATACACTATAAGCCACAGGTGGATCATTTGCAACACTCTACCAATCCCAAGCTGCAACTCCTAAATGCCCAAGAACTTTCCTGCTAATTTGCTAAGAGTTCCATGAACATATTTCGAATTAGAAGGTCTTTGGCTTCAAACAAATGAATTGAAGACTCCTACTGACTGGAGTATTACTGGGTGCAAATCCTTGGCCTTTCCAATAGTGATCATTATTCAAATTTGCCCTTTGAACCATAGAAACCTCTGCTCTTCCAGATTCAGAGCCACAGTACCATCAGTCACCATTTGTTTTTAGGAACAGTTCTCCAAATATAACTCCGCCTAGGTGGATATAGAGAAGTACCTAGGAACTGATTTAAATGTAATTTTAAGTGCTTATGCACTTTGGGCTGTGAAGAAATGCAAAGCAGAAAGTATCAACATAGAAGTTGTCTGAAAAGAAGACAGGATGAGATTCCCACAGGAGAAACACAGGCCTTGCTGGATGGGTGGGCAAAACAAACAGCAGCATAAACACAGTGTAAGTAACAGTGATAACACATTCGGTGATTTCCTGCCCCAGGCATATTACTGATATTGTAACATCTCTCTTAGAGGTTATAACTGTAAAGGTTAAGGGTATACTTCAGATTACCTCTCGTCTCTGTCTTTCCAGTGAGAGGATCTGTTGTTCCAGAGAACTGGATGATAAAGTCTTCTTTTTGGTCAGTAATGTGTGCCTTGACTGGAGAAAAGGAATGTTCAAAAATTAATGCTTCTGGCCTGTTCTCTTCAAGTCAAGATTATCATGTAAAGCTCCCGTCCATCCTGACAGGTGCATGTAAGGAAACTGAAACAAACATTTTCTTACACTGCATTTGTATTGGAGTGCCTTCACACCTGCTGACAGCTGACTCTGAAGTGTACATCTGCTTTAACCCTGCTTAGGCTGTGTTTTAATTGAAGCATTATGCAAACAGCCACTGAAATAAACAAAATTATATCTATTTGTACCATCTGAGACACAGAGCACAAAATAGGATTTTAATTATCTTACAGATGGCAATACAAACAAGTAGTACAAGCCACAAAAGTTAAGCATGACTTGAAGTGGGCATAAGTAATTCCCTTCATTTACAAGAACTAGAATAATTAGTAAGATTGCCCCAAAAAAGTGCTTACAGACCCAAGGTAATAAACTTTAGCACAATGGGCTCAAAACAAGCAATATAGAAAATAAATAGGCCATTTGGAGAAATTACAAGATCAGTCTGTAATTGTTCCATTTTTTTAAAGTGTGGAGTTTCACCCATGCAGGACAACAGCAGCTAAACCCTCATTTTTATAATGGCAGTGTCATAGATCATAATTTCCAAGAAGTTTCTACGGATTGTCGTGAAAACTAACATGTGATCTGTTAGAGAGAGAGAACTGTACTGGAAAAAAGATACATGCTCATAAAAATAGAACATACTATGTTCAGATATCTGCTCAGGGACTTTTGTTTCCCTCCCTGAATTCTCAACCAATATATGAAATACTAGAATAATAGTGTGAGCACTTCTGAGGTCTCAAATCTCCTGAAACAGATTTTCTTTAGATAGAGAATTTAATGCTGAATACCAATTAAGATCAAAGAATAGTTTTGCTCTGTCTTTTCAAGGGCAAAAACCCCAACCACATATTTGCCCCATGGCCAGTCCTGCTGAACTCTAATGTGGAGCCCTTGACTTCCAAGCTATCGAACACTTCATCCCTCTTCTGGTAGTTCATAGACATGTTTAATTTAGAGTATCTGAAGCAATACCTGGCAGCTAATGGAGTTATTCACAGCTGAATTGCTTTCAGCATCTGGGCATATATTTCAGTGCCTATTTAAGACTACTATTAATGTGAATAGGACAACTCACAAATCTAACAACTATATATACACTTGGCACCAACTGGCCCAAATACTGCTCACAGAAGCTTTTGGGTCACTAGAACAAACCACTTTGTACCCTTTGTGTAACAACAAATCAAAATGACCAGATACTTTTGGAGGGCAAGAAAATCCTGCTAGGAAAGCGTTTCTTTCCAAGAATGCCATCTGCAAAAATATTTCTAACATTTCTCTCCACTCTTAAACAGTTTAAATCATTCAGAAAAAATATATGAGAAAAAGATGAGCCCATAATTGTCAATGTACAAAGTGACACACATGATACCTGCACCAGCTCCTGTTAATCAGAAAACACTTCAGAGAACAGCCAACACAGTCACTTACTTCCAGTGGTCCTGCTGGAGCTTCCATGTCACTCACACCTGCCCATGTGCATCCAAGATGGCCTTGAGTGTTTCCTTCACTGTGGGTCTTTGGAAGAAGAGCAATGAAACAGATATTTTATGTTGGTTAAAACATACAGGAGCAGTAGAATTGCTTTAAGACCCAGAAGATCCACGAGCGCTGCCTGTGGAAGCAGCCAAGACCCAGAAACAAGTGGTGGAATTATGATTTTAACCTTTTCCTCCTTCCTGGCTGGGGCTTCCCAAAAAGGATGAAACACACTGCCTATGACTAATATTCCAGGCAAGGCAGTTCTCTGCTTTGTGTGCATGTAAATCACAATTGACTGGCCAGTTCACCCCAGAGAGGAAGTTGCATATATAATAGAAGGAAGAGTATTTGCTTTTTCAGTAAATAAGAGGACAGGCTTTTCTATCCCTGCTTCCAGTTATAAAAAAGGATAAATATAATAAATAAATAAATATATAAATAAAATAATTATGTAATTACAATAATTATTAAGTGACACTTAGAGTGAACTATCAGAACAGAAAAATGAGTGAGTCATGCTTATAAAGGAACAATAGCAAAGTCTGTTAACAGCTACAGGGAAGAGCACCCCCATACAAAAACCCCTAGATGTTTAGGGGAAAACCATAATTGGAAAATTGATTTATTTCCCCGAAGAAAAACTGCACAAAGGTGAAGAATGACAGATGCTGCTACTCTTCTCCTAAGGACAACTTATTTGCACTTCTGCTCCTTGCCTTACCTAAGCATGGATCCAGCTTTAAGCTAGTCAAGACTTGAGTAGTTAAAGGTACCCGACACTCCAAACTTGTGCCTTAGTTTCCCATTTGGAGAAAGAGGTTGACCTTGCCCAGTTAAACTCACAGGAAAGATTAACAAATGAAAGACTTCCACAGACTTCATATAGAAAGTCAGAATGAAACAGAAAAGCACAAATCGTTCTTGTCTTCTGTCTTGGAATTCTGAATAATAATGGATTTGAGAAGGAAGAATGAAAGAAAAATCATTTGGAAAGATCTCTGGGTCTATGGCTTTTGCAGTAGCAGCAGAGGTTGCTTATTTCACTTTCAAGGAATGGAATGAAAGCTAGCCTGTGAAATTTGACTTAAAATAATAGAAATCCTTCTTTCAGTTTCCAAAAAGGGATTTAGACAAAGTAATGCAATCCTGCAAAATGCTGGAATTTCACGGCCACATTCCAGATCTCAGGTTCACAATGTGTGACTAAGCAGCTCCTCTTTTGCAAGATACAAAACCCAATCTGGAAGAAAGCTACTATTTTATAATATTTGTATATGAAAAATATCCTGTTACCCTGATGTTCTTTTTATTTTTCCTGGTTTATGGAGCAGCTGGAAAACTTGCGGGGTATAAAGAGAGAAATTGAAAAACAAAGGTTATTTTAATGAAGACATTTTAGATTCTCCTTAGGAGTCATCCTACTGATAAAAAATTAAAAGAATTTCATCCGTACCTACATCAGAACTAGTCTTTGAGCATATCAGGAACAGCACTGTAGATTATAAACTCATGGAAACAGAGTCTTGTCTATAAAGCACCAACACTGAGCATCTGATTCATAAAAATACAATCACAAACCTTCCACATTGCACATCTGCTCTCGAGGGTGATGACTCTCAAGCACAGACACCTTCTCTACCCCAGCTCCTGCTTTCACCAGTCTCATCCCCACTCCAGCAGCATCTATGCTTTGGGAGAAAGCTCAGGTTGAACAGCCACATTTTATGGTGTGGCCTGTGAAGATAAAGCAGCCCCAGTTTCTGACTTCCTCCCAAGAGCTCACTGGGATGTGCTGCGTGAGGTGCTGAGCTGCCCCTGCAGTGGGGACAAGAGAGCAAACCCAGGGCACGGCCCTGTTCATGAATCACAGCTCCCACTTCAAAGGTACTAATGCTCAAATTACCTTGAAGAGAGGATGAGGCTGAGACCTTGGTTGATACTGTAATTGAGGTCATAGTTTCCTGGAGAGCTTAGTTTCCTGGAAAGTTTCATGGGCATTAGGACACCAAGTCCTTTGTTGGTGATTTCTTCATGACTGCGTTAATGACTACTGAAAGTGAATGATTTTATATAAAATATAACAGAATAGAACTAACACAAAGTACTTTCCAGTGCCTAACTAGGCAAGCTTAGCACTCATATGGATAACTGATTGCCATGTAAGAACAATCAAGGGTATTGGAGAGAGAAAAGTATGTCTGAAATCTATATGAATAGAAGAAATGTCAATGAGCAGGGAACTAAAGCTCAAGCTCTTCAGAGCTGCTGGTACTCTTCCAGCAAAAACTGGGAGAAAGTGGAAGCAAAATTATTATCTGTCTCTGTGAAAACAGTTAATAGCACTGAAAAGAGACATGGAGAGGACAACATTCATTTTCATGGATGTTGCAGAGATGAAGACACTACATTTGTTTATGTCTACTGCTATACAATCAAGAACAATTTAGTTGTACAACAGCACTTCAGAAACCTGAGATATACAGAAATCCTTAAAGAAGGACTCTTGAACAACTATCAGTCTTCAGAAGACAAAAAAATCCCAAAAATATTTTAAGGTATTTATACTTGGTTTGAAGCTATTGAACCAAATACACAGTTTTAAATTGCTTGCACAAGTGTAGTAGACAACCAGACTGTAAGCACAGTCACATACCTAAGGATCTGTCAGGGATGGAAAAAGCTTCTCAGGAAGCAAATGGGAGGATTTGCTGCCCCTCTGAAACTCCCTAAGCTAAGTCCCAAGTGGCAGCATACAACCCCTTGTGCAAGGAGAAAAGGGAGCTGAACAGCCTAGAAGCATTATATTAATTTCTCTTTTATTTCCCTGATATTATGCAATTTCTATTAGTAGCAGCTTTGAGATTGCGGGGTTTTTTTAATGCCCTGTTTAAAAATGAGAAATATTTTAGTTTGAATTCTAGGAAGACCTGAGCTTCCTGAGTGTAGAAGTCTTTTAGTCATCTTTGGGAAGCTTGCAATGGGAAAAAAAATCAAAGCCGTGGAGCTATGGCCAGCACTGAATCCTCTCACAAGCCTCGGCACCACAAGAAGATAAAAGTTCTCATTTTCAGAGTGCTGGATCTTAATTCTGGGAACAACTTCTGTTACAGCATTACAAAATATCACTCATAAATTAAGATAATGAAAACCATTTCTCACTTCTGAAAATTCTGTCTGTTCAGTAACTGCAGTGAAACCAAGAACCGTTAAAAGGCTTGATGCAAGCACATGTGAACTTTTCCTTGCTGATAACAAAATAGCACAAAATGACAAAGTCATCTTTCTCTTTTTTTTTTTTCCTAGCTGATCATGCATCTGCTGTGAGCTTTGTTGAAGATATGGTTTTTATTTTTATTTTTTATTTATTATATTGTTCAGTTGTAGGAGCTGGATTTACTCTGAAATTACTTGGGTTAAAACTGGCTTCTGGGGAGCCTTCACTTTGCTTATATTTCAGCTGAGCTTTGTTTTTGGCTTTATTCCTGAAGCTGTTGTTATGCCAGTAGTGCCACAATACCCGTTTTCCCATTCCAGTGCATGTGGTGAAATGGTAAAAAATGAGAGATTTTAGTTGAAGAACAAAACTGGCTCTTAAGCCAGAAGAATCTACCTCTTCCTGTCTCAACCTGGCCCTCGTGCTTCACCAGAGGTGTGCTGAAAGGGGTTTTCCCTTCAGTAAGTGTGTCAGCTTCAGCCTTTTGTGCTGCTCAGTTATGTACTCCCTCTCACAGAAAATAGGTGCAGATGCAAATTTGTGGGAACCAGATAAAATTGGAGCAAGACGTGGTTTCAGAGTAACTAAAACACAGCACAGGCTCTGCTTCAGGATTTCCTTTATCCACTATTTTCCACCAGACTAACCCTAAAGGCATGGCGCCCCAAGTACCTAAGCATTTGCAAACTCAGGGCTGATGGTGAAAATCCCAGTTTCACGGGAAAAGAATTGGATGATAATTTGTAACTGTAGCAAACAGGCTCTTTTGTGTTTTACAACATAGTTGTTGCAAGTACAGATAGCTCTTAAAGAATTTTTTTTCTTTCTCTTCATACCCAAAACAAGTGCTTGAAAGTTTATCGTGGCATATTTTTTTACCAATTGATCCTACAAAATACCACATTTCTATCAAATTTACTTCATGTTGACACACTGCTTATTATCCCTTCCCATTTGATACTTTTATCCACCCTCACCTCCCCCAGAAAACGTCCTTCCTGTGTGTGAAATCTTGATCCAGCCCTAAATATACTGAATACACTCTGCATTAGTACTTTTGGGGAACATTCGGATTGTGATGCAAATCATTTCCCTCTTCTCGAGTGGAGAACGCAGCATCAGGACAAGCTGCAATTGAAATAGCACAGATGAAGGAATCATAGGCTGAAGGATGTGCTGAGAATTAGTTCATTCTGCAGACCTACATTTTCTCTCTCTCAAGTATTTGCTTTTAAAACCACACTAATATCATTAATTTTTATGGAAAAAAATTGCTGGTGAAAAGGGGAATTTGTTTACAGATTATTCTCGAAAGCAATTTAAGGTCAGATGGAAATGCCATTCTGCAGAGTGCAATTTGTACTCTTCAGAAAAAAAGTTACAGAATGAACATGACTTGCTGGCTCTGAAAAATAACTTCCTGATGAATGACTGACAGTATAGGGAAGAGTACACTTTTGTTTCATTATTAACCTTTTCCTAACTCCTCAATATATCATTTCCCCCTCATTTTAAGTCTAAATCTGCATGTAATTTCACAAACTGACATTTTCTGGTGTGTGGGGATATTTTAAAAACTATTTCAAAACCTTCATAATACAAAGCCTACTAGGTGTTAGAAACATGACCTCCTTTCCCAAAACACACAATCGAAGACATGTACTCCTAGCACCTTACATTGAGGTTGTTGAAGCTCATCACAACTGTCAAGCTGTCACTCACTTGAAGCCCAGCTCAATAAACATCCAAGAGAAAAGTTGCTTGACTTAAAAGTATAAAGAAAAAATAGCCAGCATGTGTCTACTGCAGAAATATCATAAACGGTCCCTCTTTAAGCTATGAAAACCACACACAGGCAAGAAGTGCTATAAATGCAAAGAGCATTAAAGCACAACAGATTAAATACTGCCACAGTATCCTGTGTGAAGCACTGCAGCACCCCACAGAAAGGGTCCAGGTAAGCACATCCTTTCTCTTTCCTCCTCACATCCCCCAATCCTTTCCTACATCTCCTTCTGCTGGAGGTACCATGGGGAACCAGGTGTTTCCATGGATCATTTGTGGCTTGTAAATTCAAAGCTGGATGCTACTTGGTTCTTGCCTGGCCTCTGTTTCACCATGCTTATTTCTCTCCTGCACCCGGCAATCCCCATCCCTCCCTGCGGTTTTTCTCTCAAGGTTTCTAATCCCACTGGTCTGACCCCAGGATGTCTCCTTAGGCTCGGCTCAGCTTAATGCCCCGAGGTCATGAGTCATTCTGGAGATGGCGGTTTACATGTGAAAGGAGCTGTGTGTAATTTCGGATTTCATAGAAGAGAGTCATCTCCCTTTTACCTCCTCACCGATTTCCTGCATCATGCCTTGGGGTGCAGCCTTCAGAGTTTTCCTGCCCCCATCCCGTGCTGGAGTCACACAGGAAGGTAAGTGTGTCAATCCCTGGCAGGCGGATGGCATTCACGGCTTACTCACTCCTCTCCTCCGCACCTCTCCCTCCTCCTGTTCCCAGTTTGTGGAAAACAGGGAAATTTCTTTCTGTTCTCGCTATTTCAGGGGAGAGGAGTGAAACTGAGAGGGAAACCTAGAACAAGTTTCTGTCATGCTTGTTAACCGCTGCCTCACTGCAGGCAAAGACAACCGCCCTAGCAGGTGGCTTACGATTTTCTGTTTGTAATACCACACGAGTGTGGGTTTGAATCATCATCGTTTTCCTTCCTCTCCCTTCCTATCAATCTAAAAGCCTTTCTGACACTCCCACAGACCTTTGTGTCCCACACCTCTGCTCATTCCCAGTTAAATTAGAACTAGCAAATGCAACAAAAATGACCGTTTTGGGGGTTATGTATTTTCGAGGATATCTGTTATCCAAAAAGCACATCTGGCTACAGAGTTTGGCACTTGGGATAATCAGTGGGTTTAGCTGACCTTTTAAAGCACTATAAAACATACCTTCTCAGTCACTATCCCTCGTAACAGAAAGTAGCTATATCAGGAAAAAAAAAATGTGTAGCAAGTTCATTGCATCATTTCAGAAATCCTAAAGTTTCATGCAGAATCAAGTCACCCAGAGAACATGCCCTGAATGTTCTTTCCTGGCAGATAAGCATTGCAAAAGCACACTGCGTTTACCTTAAGGGAACACGAAGTTCTCTGAGGGCTCAGCCTCTCTTGGGCAATAGGTTTGGGGTCCTCACTCGACTCGTAAGTGTTACTCTTCCCTATCAGGTTCCTTATTTCATCATCCAGCTCTTTACTTTCACACCTGCTTAGAAAGAAAAAACAAGGTTAAACTTTACTCCAAAACTTGATGCGAAGAGAAGGTAAATTTTTCAACTCTCTTCTGAACGTGAGAACGCAGATGGCAGAGCTGGTCCTGCACCAGACTCCTGCTCCCTTCTTTCCTGGTAACACAAGCAGAGAGCAGTGACACAGTCTCTAAGTGCTTTGTGGCAGAAAATATTTTAAAATATTAAAAATATTTACACAAGCAGTCTTGATGAATTTCACTACATTGCATCTACAAAATCCAAATTGACCAGTTTAGGGATGATATGAAAATTGCCATGTGCCTCAACCCCACCCACTCACATGGAGTTTCAAGAATTTTAAATTCAGCTTTGGCAAAAATGCAATCAAAATAGTTGCAAAGCAAACTATTTTGAAAATGCAAAGCCAGGTGCTCAGTTCACAAAGTCTTTTGATGTCACATTTTGTTTTCTCTAACACTTTGTAATAGACACCTGACATGCATTTTCAATTTTTTTTCCTTAGAGGTTCCTTTAAAAAACATTCGTATCTTGTGAAAAATTGGTCTGTTGTGAACATTTAAAATTATATTTGTTTGGTAAGGAAAATTCTTTTCTTTTAGTCTCTCTGCTAAGGACTCAGGTGCACGTAGGGCTTATTCCAAATTCACAGAACTAACTAGCAGCTAGGGCTGATTCACTTGATACGCTGTAATGGTGGAATGTGACTTTCAGATAGTTAACTGAGGCATAATTAAAACAGCCCCCTAAATGTCCTAGATCAACCCAAGTTATCAAGAAAGATTCATCTCTTTTGCAAGCTCAGACTTTCATTGCCTAATCAGCTTAAACCAACTCTACATATAAGTAATACATGACCAGAAAGCAAACTGCAAGGCTCAAAAACATCTCCAACCTGTTACAGCAAGACTACTTCTAGATTTAAGCAGAAAATACTAAATTCTTCATTTGAACCACCAGAAAAACTGAAAGCAGTAGGAGTTTATCAATTATACTGCCTGAAGTTTAGACAGACAATCCTCAGGGATTACACTGCAGGTTCTGAGGAAACTCTTGAAGCAAAATTGATAAAATCACCCAATAAACAAACCCATCTATCTTAATCATACGAGTAAATAAGTGTGGTAAATTTCATGGTGATAGCATAGAATGATTCATCTAATACTTCATATTTAAAACACAGAGACTACAACAGGAATGTATTTTCATTAAATCATTTGCAGAGGTACTGCAATAAAATACCTACAGTGGCAAATAAAGAGTAGCAAAACTCTATAGCTATTATTTTTTTTTTTTTGACTTGCTGCCTGGTAGTTGGACAAGCTGGAACTTGATGGCCATGAGGATCAAGAGGCAGACCTTCCCAAGGCACGTTTTCATGAACTCCATGGTGGTGCAGGAGGCTGCAGCTGCTCTGAGGGCTGGTGGCAGTTTCCAAAGCCTCAGCTGTGCGTGGGTGGCAGGTGAGCCCCAGCAGCAGCGCCGGCACCGCGTGGCAGCTCATGAAGAAAACTACAGAAGGAAAGCGACGAACCTTGCGAAAGAAATCCAGCCCTTCTCTGTCTCACTAAACATTGCAAAATCCTGGATAAGCCATGCCAAGTGGCACTTTTCCTTTTTTTAAGCAATTCTGTGCTGAGGTCCCCGGACCTTAAGCAGCAGCCACATCAAGCTCTCTGCACCCTCAAGCGCTCTTGCCTGAAAAACAGCATCTTTAGCCCATTTGGACTCCCATGCCTGATGCAGTCTGAGATGGCTTCGTGTGACAGAGGTGCACATAGGCTGTGCAGAGCCCTCGGTGCTTCTGAGGCTGCTCAGGAGGACAGAAAAGCCACAGCACGGAAGCAGCCACTCGCTGCTGCAATTTACCACCCGCAGCTGCCAGCACAACCCACTCACCCGGCTGGGGCAAAGTAGCCAGTGCTTCTTAAACTCTTTTAAACCAAGTAAAGCAGCTTAGCCTTAAAATAAAATACTCAGAATAAAGGAGCAATGTCTAGTTGCAGCCCTGAGAACAGTAAAAGATGAGCAGCAATGTGGCAGGAGTGCAGGGGCAAGTATTTAGGCAGGCTGCGCTCAGCTCTGCTGCTGGTTCAGCCACAGCAAGTGGAGATGTGTGACCACAACCTCCTGAGGTCAGAGCACGAATCAAGCTGAGAAATACCCCATAAATATGGGGGGTTGGCTTTTAATGTTTCTTTTCAGTCAGGAAGTGTTCATTCCTCCACTCTGCCCCCCACAGTTTGATGCTGTGGCCATAAATGATGTTCACCTCTGGCTGCTCCCACTCTTTCTCTGCATTTTCCTTTCTTAACTTACCTGAGCAAGAGCAGGATCCAGCTGTGCCTGGGTAAAAGAAAGGGAACTACAAGAGGCTCAAATCCCTACAAACCAGTTGCTGCTCTGTAATATCCATGTGTTTAAAGATTATCATGAAAGTCAGAAAGCGACTTCATTTTTAGACTGAGAAACTATCACTCCATCTATCTGCATTTTGTTATCAGCCACTTTGATAATCGGGAGGATATATTTATGGTGATGTAAAAAGTTAATAAAATCTGGTGTGTAGATCTGATTTAGAATCTGGACTTTCAGAGCACACAGATGTTCTGAGTGCTTGGATACATCAAGGAACTTGTGATTAGCAGCTACCTCAGACCAAGACAAGATGACTACCAGAGCTTCCCCTGGAGAGCTCTAGAGGGCACACAGCATTCAGATTCTGCACAGAACAATTTTCAAAGCTGCTTTTAGTTTCCTGGAGTTCACAGGTACACCTCTGCACCATTAAAACTTTTCAGAAAACAATCAGAAAATATTAAAAGCATTTTTCTGTGGTCATACAGGACAACGTATATTACTTCTATGTGCTTAAGGTTTCTAAAGTATACAAAGATATAAAAACTATACATAGCATGCTGTGATTACTGCAAGAGACAATAAAAGATCAGAAAATTAACTCCTCTTTGTAAACTTTGAGTTAGTTGTTAAATTTTCTTTTTTTAAAAAAAAGTAAGACATTTTACATGGAAGCAGAAGGTACAGATGTAATGAAGGAAGTTGGTCTCCCAAGTTTTAGCAGCTTGCAGAAAAAGGAGAGAGCCCAGCCTGTTCCCTTTGGTTTGCAAGTTGTCATATCCATGCAGAACTTCATTGTGCATCCCATTAAAGGTGTTGTCATTTCTCCCATGTATTCATCTAGCTGCTTTTAAAATGGTTTTCACTTCTTGCTCCATGGTATATCTTTGCACCACTTCAATTTCTAGGCTCCACTGGCTTATTTATAAGTATTGGTATTATTTATAACATTATAATATGTATAACGCTCTAAGTAATAATAGTTGTTTGTTTATAAAAGGTTGCATACTTTTTACAGCAATTCCATTTTTAAGCCGAGAGCCAGAACATGATGAGCCACATACTTTGGGCTTGAGCAGCAGAGACTGAAGGCTGAGAAACAGAAGTTTATGAAATAAGCAGGTACAAGCTCCATAAGAGTCCCAGCTTTGCTCCTGTGAGCTCTTGGCTCTCCCTGGTTTTCGCTGGAAACTGGCATTATTCCTTACTCACAGCAATTACATGGCAATAATGGACATACCTACAACATGTCCCAAGGCATTTATTGCACAACACTAATACCAAAGACATATAATTCTATTTGAAATATTAATTTCAAGGCTGGTGTGATGGGGTCATTCTCTTGTGATTGCTGAAAGCACAAATACACACCATAAACAATTGGGAAAAAAGGCTTTAAGCCAGGATTTACAGCCAGACGCCAACACCATGGAGTCATATTTTGATGGGAAATGAATTCCAGAGTCTAATGGTAAAACACATGCTTCATCCCCTTGGGTGGGCATTTGGGATGTAGGATTCACACTTGGACTAGCCTAAGGAGCAGATTCATGGAAAGAAATAAATTTCTGCATTTGTATTATGGAGAATGAACTGGTCAGATAAATTAAAAAGTGTGGCAAACTTCAAGACAAATTGTTTCAACTAATATTTCCCCTACTTAAGATAATAGACTTCATTTCAGAAAAAGGACTGCCGAGTATGGGAAAGAATGAGACTGAATTATAGAATATTTAATCTGACTTGTACTAGAAATAGACTTGAAATAGGAATAAAATTAGGGATATAATTCTTAAAAATGACAGTTTATCTGCAGAATGAGCCTATTCTCTTATGTGCCATGTCACTTTACAGGATGTTTTGCTCTCTTTTAATTCAGATTTGTAGAATTCTTAATTTTTTCATGTAAATACCGTGGCATATTTATATTAAAATCATATCCAGTTAAGACTAACAAAGAATTTCAAGTCCAATATACAATGGGAAGAATAAAATTTTGCCAAGAAGACAAAAAGACTTTTGATACAGAAAAAAATTTTTGCAGCCTAATAAGCTTTTAAAAGTTTAGCAGATTCTGAGCTGATAACAGAATAGTTACAACGTGGTGCAGCTCCCTAAGGACCAGTGGTGCTCTTCTAGTACTCAACACTCCACTCAAAGTTTAGGCTTGGGAATTCGAGCCAGAACTCTTGAAATTGAGCTCCATTAGTTCCATGTTTCACCTCACATGTACCACCATAAAAAATAGTTTATAGGGCATACAGCATACTGTCCTGGTACAAACACAAAAAGAACACCGGCCTTTGATGATTATATCATTAAAAAGAAAGTTTGGGGGGGGGGGAAGGCAACACCTTACTTCAAATTATTTCCAATTTAGTTTTTTAACCAAGAACTAAACTTTTTTTAACCAAAAATTTACCCAGTATTTCAAAGGTATAGCCAGAAAGCCAGCCAAGCAGCAGCTAGGATCTACCTGGCACAACTGCACTGTCTTCAGTGTGAGATGTCACACAGGTACGTGTGGGATTAGGAATAATCTCACTCCAGTCCCAAGAAGAGAGCTCCATAAGGTGTATGATAGGGGTTAAAACATGCACACACTCTGACCATAGCAGAGAAACCACTTAAACTTTCACTCAAACCTGATGTAGCCAAAACATCTGCCTCTCACCCCATAAACGTCCCTACACTTTTGTTCCCTTTACGACAAAGGAATGGGGCTTTTAAGGCACATTTAATAGCCAGCAGCTGTTGGGCTGTCAAATGCCACATCTGGAGAAGCTGTGTGCTGTTAACGTGAGCAAGAACAATTACTCCTTAATACTTTTGCTTAATTTTAAGAATTACACAAATGACAACAAAAGAGGTGCATGTTCTTAATGGAAACACATCTGGTTTCTCTGAAAATAAGCCAACAAGAAAAAAAAAAGGGCTCAGTGATTAAGTGACGTTGCACCTAAAATCCATCCCAAATCACTGACGAGAAGGAAAGCTACTGATGTACAGGCACCAGTGTCTCAGTGTTTGACTTACTCCCCTCAGAAAATTTGCAACAGGCAAGAAGACCATGGCTAGTTGGTTTGCATTAAATGACAAGTTACTTATCACGCACACAGTGCTGGTCCCCTCTGTGCTTGGATATTCCTGTCCCTTGGGACTGCATTTCCATGCTGCTGCCTCACTGCTGTTCCCTATACAGCTTGTACATCAGGAAAACAGCACCATTCCCCTTTCACTTGGATCATCTGCTTAACTATACTACCAAGTCGTTGAATGTCTTCCTGATGGAGAGCATTTGGGCTGAGTTCAAACCTCAGGAAAGCCAATTAAATTATTTCCACCAACTTTCTCAGGCTTCAAATGAGCCATGAGTGAGTTACAGATGACTGTCTCCCTAGAGAGGCAGCAAGTGGGGCACTGTCACCCAGACTCCTCCTCCAGACTCATCCCCCAGGCCTCACGTAGCTGCGTGTGGATCACTAGTGGAAAGAGTCAATTTTGCCATGAAAATCAATCAAATGGAAAGCTCAGCCAAGCAGAGCGTGTGCTTTCTGAGCAGATGAATTCCCCCACCGAAACGCACACATGCAGAAAGCTGTGGGGAGGTGGCAGGGAAGTGTTGAAAGAACTGAAAGCTAAGAGTTAAAAGAACAAGAAGGGAGACAAATCTGGATATTTTCAACTGCTCGCTCTTTTTCTCTGAAGATCTATATCTAGAAAAGCTTGTATCCCTTTCAGGGCACTTTCCTAGCCTCAGTACGTGTCTTTTTGGAATGGTGTCCCTCCCACAGCCCTTTCTGGACTGGCTGCTTGCCCTACAGATACAGCTTGTGCACTCAAGTCTATTCACATCTTACACGTGCTTGTTTCTTTGGAAAGCTGTGACTCTGATGCACTGCAATTGCACGGCCAACATGTTTAACTGGTACTTGACACCACTATTCCTTCTTTTTGAATCAGGCATCACTAGAAACAGCCCATTTTGCCTCCTGCTTCAGCCTTGGCCAGGATGTGGGTGCTTCCCCAATGCCTTACTGACCTGGGTTCACAGCTGGAGGAAACCTTTGGAGGAAAACAAGTCCATGATTCATTTGAGTCTGTGTCTCCCACACAGACCTGAGGTATTTTCAGTGATCTACTAACAGCACAAGCAGAACAGACAGATGAAAACCATTTGGAAATGCAGCCAGGAAATGTAACATACAGTAGCTGACGGGGGACAACCAGCTCTGTTAAGTCAGGCCAGCTCCTTGCCTGTGGTGCCTGCCAGGCATCCCCAGCTGAAAGGCACAAGATGTTGGCTGCATGGTTACACTGTACTTAATACTCTCAGTATTATCGGTGGAACTAATACTGGCTTGTGAAACAGTAAGTGCCCAAAAAATAAAAATAAAAGAAGTTTCTGCATGTAACATTAAGATAGTCAATACCTTTCCATCTCAACACACTGATGGGGGCACAATTCCAGATGATCCTCTGCACCTTTAGTCTTCCTTTTGAGCTGCTCACAGTGAATCTGTTAGGAACAAGGAAGAAAAAAAGGAGACTTGAGGGTAAGGAAAAAGATCAACAACCTAGGAAGAAAAAGTTAAGTATCCAATTACAACGAGAAGAGATAACGGTGTCTTGTTTGTACTTCTATTTTATTCTTCATAAACTATAAATGGTTGACAAGCAAGCCAGGAATCTACTTCCTCCTTCCCAGCACCATCCTCTCTTAAGTCCACCACTGTGTCAGGGACAGTTTTGCAAGGGCAGAAGCAATAACAATCTCTGGCTGCGGTGACAAAAGTCTACCCAGGAACAAAGCTGTCAGCAGTCGCAGGAACATCGGAAGTGTTGCAAAAAGGGCCTTTATTAATCATCCTAAAAGAATCCATTATCTTTCATACTCTAGAATTTAAGCATGTCCCCGCATTGTCCAAAAAAATTCATATGCTTCATGGAAGTGTCCAGTAAAACTACTCTTCCAAAATTAGGAGAATGAGTAATTACTCTGATCTAAATCGCTTGGAGAGAAAAGAAAAGGAGCCACGTGTAAGTTACTGAGCACGAGTGTGTTCTTCAAGCACTCTACAAGCTCCTAACAAGCTTCCCTCTGGTCAGGGCAGTTACTGTCCAGCACTGCATTTCCAAAGAGAAAGGAGAGAAATAAAAAACCCAAAACAACACCCTCCCAGAAAAAAAGGACTACGGCAGGGTAACAGTAAGCAGTCCACATTACGATAATCCCTTAAAACTGGAGTTTCTGGATTAAAACTCCAAACACGAAAAAAGCAAGCACCACCTCTCCATCACAAGTGGGAGAAGACATGGTACAAAGAGCAAGCCAACATCACCTCCTCCAGAGGAGTCATTCTGCTCCTGTGCTGCAGGCTAGTGGCAGCCCTGGGTGTGTTTCCTCAGGCTGTGGGGGTCACCTCTAGTTCATCACAAAAGGAGCCCAGAAGCCTTATTCTTCTCTTTAGATCAAACAATATCATTATGATAGTTGCTAGAATTGAAAACTGACAGGTTTCATAAGACCTATCTTAAGGACAGCAACGTGGCCGCTGAAATAAAGTGGGGGGCCATCAAGAGCCAAACCTGCTATTTATTAGCAAATAAGTTTTCAAGTACAAGTCACTCTTTTTATTGGTAATATCAACTTAATGTGAAACCACAGCTGAACATTTTATAGAAACCATGCTGCTTCATCTATGTGCAGAGCAGGAATTTAAAATGAAAGGTTGCCAGCAGAAGATCTGAGGTGTTTGGCATCCCTCCCCCTTCTTAATTCCAATTCCTGCAGGCATTTCACACATTCTAAATGCATCTGGTAATCACTAATTACAAGGATCCTATTAAGAAAAAAAATGCCAATTCAGTTTCATGTGAAACTTGATTCCAGCTTGTCTGAGTTTTATGAGTGTCTGTTTAATCATAACAAAATCACGTTGAAGTATGGAAAGCTGCATTTGATTGATTTCAATGGGAGCTGCAGACACTGGGGACTAATGAGGATTAAGCCTTATTTTGGAGTGCCTAAACTTGGCCTGCATGGGTCTAACTTGAAAATACAAAATTTGAAAAATATTGATCTGGAATGAACGCTCTCTACATTCTCTACTGAAACAACAAAAAATAAAGTGACTAAAAGCAACCAGGAAAAAAAAAAAAAAACAAACCAACCCAGAACACCACAGAATTCAGACTGCTACTACAGCTCTAATTCATTCCACTGAGCTCTGACATTTCATCAGTTTCAGATGTATTTGCCAAGTTGGGCACAGTATTGCAACCCACGTTAAAGGGATGCAGCTTAAATGTTACTGAAAATATGGCACCCATGCTGGTGAGAGTCACGTAAGAGGCAAACAACATTCGGAAAAACTGAAAAGGAAAAAAAGCAGTGAAGAACACAGAAAAAGATACTTATTTATTAGACATGTCCTTTCCTGATTCTGTAGTGTGAGCCAGATCCAGGGCCCCTCAGGGAACTGCCACTCCCTGCTGGGGAGCTCTCTGGGGCTACACATTGTGGACGCTCCAGGTTTTCCATGTCCCTGCTCTGCCAGGCCAGGGAAAGGCACAGAAAGGAGCTGCTCAGGCCAACCACTCTCACATCCCTGCATGGCCCAGCTGCACACCCAGGCAGCATAAACAAGCAGTTCTCCAGAAGCCCTGCTGCTCACACTGCTGGGGTGGGGGACGTTGTGCACGTCTCCTGACTCTTAGTCATATGCAGATTTTACAGCTAAATACAAATCTCCACTTGTGAATCTGAATGAAAAGGATGCAACTCAGTTATTGTGCCACGTGCAAGTGTTTGTTATTAGAACAACCATAAGTTTTTACAACTATAATATGCAATGTTATGCTGTAGGTTTTTATTAGATCTGGCAGACTGAAGCCAAGATGGATAAAATTCAGCTACTTCAAAGAATTAAGGCTCTGTAAAAGAGGGGGTTGTAATGGTCATGTAAAGGATTGCTCAGAATTACATAAATTTTCTGCTTTCTGTCAAGGCTTTTAAGAACAGGAACACCCTGAAGTAAAACAGAATCAGTTCTCACAGATTTATGGGGTTTCATAGTAATTGGAAATGTTTGTTAAAAAGCGTGCAGAATTTCCTTGGTGCTCACCCACCAAATTTATCATGGCTCCAAGCCCTAAGTATTTCCTAGACACACCCAAATAGGTCAAAAAAGCCCTTTTTTTGGCTGGAGTATTAATTTGCATTAAAAACAAGTTTTCCACATAGAAAAAACACATTTGGAGAGAAAGAAATACATTGTTCAAGAAAGACAAGGAGACTCACTAATTCTAATGAAATCTTAACTGTAAAATTGATCACAGCTAGAGAGGCACTCATCACACTGGTGTTTCAAAATGTTATCCAAAATGCATTTCACAACCATCTGCATTGTAAATGTTAAATCCTGCACTGCTCTTGCCCCATTCTCTTTTTCTTTCTCCAAGTCTAGTTCTAGCTTACGAGCATCTGATGTTTCCAAACCCTTGCTCATTTTCCCCAAATCTGCTCAGTAATTCTCTTGTATCTCATTTGTACCAAAGCAATATTTTGTGGGAATGAAATGTAAAATAAATGCCAGAAATGAGCCAGACTAAAAGAAGCAGAACAGGGAAAGGAGATTTTTGGTTTGGTTCTCCTGTCTAAATTAACTTAATGATTCAATTTTGCAGAGCACCACCATAGCCAGACATATTGTCCTAGTAGACAGAACAGAAAATGGGTAGCATGCCAAATAAATTAATGTACATGCTAGAAAATTACACATAAGGAATAAACCCATTAATAAGTTACCTTTCCAGTAATACTCATTTTTCTATTGTGAAAGATCCAGGGCCTGTCACAGCCAGGCTGAGTAAACTTACCTCCATTCAAGTATTACCTGTATTGCAAAATAGCTCCAAAACAAAGTGGAACAAATACCATCATCAATGCTGTTGATAAACAAGCCAGCAGGTTACACATTATTTGCGTGTGGCTGCTGGGTGGGAGGAGTGGGAGGGAGAAATGCATTGTTACAGTAAATGTGATCAAAATGGAAGAATAAAAGAGCATTTGATGAAAGAGAGCCTAAGCAACACTCACTGAAACTAATCCAAAACAGGAATAAAGCCTTCAAGACTCTTTTGGTCTGAAGAAACCAAACATACCATATTTCTGTGATCTCCCTGTACCTAAATATTCCCACGTTTGGCTCTCAGAGCAGCACTTGAAGCAGCCATTGCACTGCATGTCTGGCTGCCCTTTACTAAAAATGCAGCTTCAGACACACAAATGCTGCCTAGAAAAAGCCACAAACACAGTAAGATCTGCCAGTTGTCTCCTCCCCCCGTTATTTCCTGGTAAAGTGCTGAAACTTCAATATAAGACAGTTTCTAACCAAAATTTTAAATCTGAAGCTTGATTTTCGCCAAAAATAAAGAGTAGGTTGCTCAGTTCTGTCTTGTCTGACTTGGTTCAGATAAAACGAAAGTGGTACCTGCCCTGTGTGATGCAAGAAGATTTCATGCTGAATACTTTAAACTGATCTCAATATTAAGTACAATTCTCCTTAGTAAGGGTAACAGTAGATCCAGAGCAGCAATGACCCCAAAGAATTTAATTCCAGATGCCCTCCCATGAAGCTGTGACATCCACAACTTGATAAACAGTCTGGTCTACAAGTGCTGCTCCCCCCCATACCATGTGTGAAATTGCTCCCCTTGACACACACAAATTAGTGTTAGTAGTGAGTACAAAACACTGCTTTAAACTACAGGACCTTATCCAAAATCAACTGAACACTTTTTTCTTGAATTGAAACTGAGAGAAAACCAATTTTCAGGCATATTTCTCTCTTTGCCAATCAGCAAATTTCTAAACAGTTTAAAAATTTCTAAACATCTTTGGATTGAAGATCTAAAGAACATCTAAAAGTGAGAAAATTATTCCCCAGTGAGTATAAATCCCTTCTTCAAGCAGAAATCAGTGGCACAAATGTTACCAAAAAGCCACCACAGTCGTGCTCAGGCTCGGATGACACATATTTTACATTTGGGCTTACCATGTCAGTCACTCCACACAAGCAACTGCACAAGTGAGTTTAAAGCAAATAAACTCATTTGAAAGGCTACAAAACACGAGCTCAGTGCCAAAAATATCATGACCACACTTCCAACATGCAAAAGAGTCACGTAAGAAGTGACCAGAGGAAGTTGCAAATATCATCTCACCAAGCCATCAAAGTCACACACAGCCTACCTCAAAACACCCTCAGTATTTCTCTTGTTAAAAATGAGAACTCCTCATTTTTAATACATTTAGAAGAAATCTTTTCTTCATGGGCAAATGTTCAGTTCAGCTAAAGCCAATTGGGTGCAAAGTCCATGCTACTTTGAACACACCTATTGTACACGATTTCTGTGGAAGCAAATTGTTAATAGAATAAAAATTGATTTAAAAAAAAAAGTAAAAGATATGTTGATAAAATAAAGCCCTCGACAATGAATATAATTTCAATAGTATTTTCTCACTATCTGTGTCCAACTTTAATTAGCACAACAAATGATTGGGAGGTGGGCAAGATGGAAAGGAAGTACTTAGGTATTTGTTAAATGTCGACTCTAAATTATGCAGCAAAAATATTGGTTCTTTATTATTATTCACTGCCAAAGGATGGATAGGAAGCTTTCCAAAGGATAAAATACAGAAGTGAAAAGGAAAAATGCTGCAGGATAAAAGTAAGATTAATAACTATGATATTCATTGATAGTGCCCAAAATGGTTTTTTTGCTGAACATTTTTTAATAGAGATGTCACTGCAGTGAAACTGTGATGTTGTGACAGGAAAGGCAGAAACTTTCTTGTGAAATCCAAACCAAGGGACAAAAGTTAGGATCTGTCAAATCCATGACTTTGGAATTGAGTCTCTGCAGTATAAGGAGGTAGAACAGTAACAGAAAGGAGATTGCTCCACGTGGCTGGAAAGGAAGTCGGGCTGTGAGAAAAGGCATAGGCAGACCTACCTACAAAAAACTGTGCACCTAAAAGATGGGAAGTTTAACAGCAAGAAGATTAAAAGGGTTGATTTAGATGAGGAATGCAGCTCTGCTCTATTTAAATTTCATGTTCTCCAAACAAGCTTCAAAATCCCAGGACAAAAAAACCCAAAAAAACCAAACAAAACAAACCCAAAAAAACCAGAAGAGAAAGAAAAGTCCATAAAAAGACAGGAATAATCCAAGTAGCCAGTTGCAAAAACACATTAGCATTGCTTGGCTGGCAGGAACACCAGTCCCAAAGCACTCGGAAGTGAACGTTGCTTTCCACATGTTCTAGCACTCCACACGTCTGGAAATGTGGCACCGCTGCTGCTGCTGCCAGAAATTAGGACTCTGCCAGCAGCATATCACAGTGTCCTAAGGATCCAGAAGCAAGCCAATGCAAGGTGACAACTTTTGCATCATTTTGAGAGGGAGCAATCTAGAGCTCCTACAGCTGCCCCAGCACAACGAGCATGTGTCCTCTGGCAGCAAACAACACCGGCCCTGGAAAAAGGAGGTTGTAATACTGTGGCTCCAAGTATTCCTTACTCAAGGTTAGAATGCATCAGAACTTCTTCTGAGGTGCAGCATTAATGCCAATTTACAATCACAAGGCAAGTAAACTATCACCCAGCCCAGAGACCTAGCCCATCCTCACATGCTCTGTGGATTATAGAAACCAATTTGTAGCAGAGGTACTAATGACCGAACTCGCTAAGGGAATCCTGTGCCTGCTCCAGGCAGAGTCAGTAGCACAGGGACCATCCCAACCTCTACAGAACAGATGAAACTTCCAAAGGTCTCAGCAGAAATATTAGCCAAAAAGAGGAATTTTGGTCAAGCCCAGTACAGGTGCACTGAATCTTTGTATAACTAGATTTACCCCAAAATAACTGTTTAATGTAGTCAATGCTCTATATGGCAATAATCCTTTACTATCACTGTACCTTTCATTGCCCAACTTTATACAGGAAAAGTAAATAAAAGAACATTACTATAGTTATTCTATATAATCAGTATAAAGAAATTAAAAAGCCATTTAGGAAAAAAAATCTTAAAGTATCAGGTTTTGGATTTGAGGTCGTTTTGGCAGATGACAAGGGAAAAGAGGCACATGACTTCATTCTGAGGCTAGGGAGAGACCCACCAAATACAAATTTCAAATGAGTGTAGATGTTACTCACCATATTTAGGGAAGGTGTCCGTCTCTGTATTGCCAGGTTAGGACATACTACTCTCAAACAAAGGCTCTCTGAATAAAATGAGAACTAAGTGGTTTGGAGGAAAAAGTATATCTGTGTATATATATCTCAAGGTTTAACCTACACCCCAGGCTTAGGGAAACCCCTTTCTTAAAGTCATTCTACCATTGAGAGCATATTCATATCTCTCAAACAAACACAGCCCACACAGATCTACTTGAAAGCACTGCTTGTAAGAGACCACAGAGGATTCCCTCTCATTCTTCAGATTAGCATGGAACAGTGACACAACGCTTCGCCCACGCACCAGCAAGAGCTGCTCTGTGGGAAAAGTGGTGGTCTAGCATGGTGGAAAAGCTGCATCAACTCTAAATTAATAGAACACAAATCTCAATCTAGAAGCAGAATAATTTACTGTAAGGGGCAAATAGGTTAGGGACCCATTTCTAGGAATGTATTTTCATTAGAATTTATTTTAAGGATTTCCCTTACAGAATCAGCTCTCAGTTTGACCAGCTACAGTCTCCTCATCAGCAGTGACATTCAGCTCTGCCCCTGACCAGAAACACCATGCTATCATATCTGATTTTCATTCTGAGGAAGAGGATATAGAGAGGTGAAGGCTGCAGAAATGTCTTCCCTTCACCAAACAAGAAGTGATGCAGCATTTTCAAGAATATACTACTCATTTCAGGCTATAGTCCACTGCACACAGGAGTTGGTTAATCAAGTTTCACAGATGATAAAAATTAACATTATCATGCTGTCACCTAAAAGTGAAAGATTCATGATAGGTAAGTTCAGGAAAACGTCATCTCTAAGTCTGATTCTTGTATCAGTTTCGGTTTTGATGACAACAAAACCTGTGCAGTTTTGCACCAAGGACTAAAAACCGTGCTGAGATTTTTAGGAGATTCCTGTTGTAACACTAGTGATCCAACTGCCCTGAGAGCAGTCCCATCCTTCTAGCAGACACATCAAAGCTGCTCAGTAGAGCAGGATGGATCTTTTTCTGTCAAAGTATTTACAATCAGCTTCTCACACGCACACAGACAGCAATCATTTGCAAATTCATGTTCAAGTCACTGCAGGTTTGTTCAAATAAAACTCTTCTGGAGACATTTGAAATTATAACAGAGGAAACAACAGGCCAGGGTCAGGATGTGGGAGACCAAGGTCCAATTCTTTCCCCTGCCTTTCCCTGAAGGGAGTTCAACTGTGTTTGTACCTCTTGGATAAATGTTTTAACTGCTGGAGTTGCAGGGTGATTTCTCCAGTCTTTTGCAACAATAATGTTTCACTGCACATGAAGAATTTACTGTCACTCTGTCAGAAAACATGTTAATAACTTCAGTTTCATGGTTTGCACATTTACCAACAAGAGTTCAGATTTACCGGCTGGTTGCTTAAAATAAATTTTAAAAAAAATTAAGGGCACCAACATCTTCCACTTCTCAGAACAGCGTCCTGTTCACTCAGCTCCACATCAGCCACTTTTTCTTACCCTCATCTCATTTGATTTTATATAAGCATTTATAAAAAGCTGAACAGCCTCAACAGGGGACATTTGAAACCCACCAGCAAAAGCTCAGTAGCAAACTGTTGGAGCAGTGTCTTGGGAGGTGAGTGACACGTACTCAAATCCTTCTGAGCAGCAAAAGAAATCAAAGCCAAGAGATATAACTCTGAAGGGAAATGCTTTTCCCACTGGATGACTAAATAAGAAGGCAATAGCATTAAATATTACTCAGCAATGCATTCACACAGAATACAGTGAATTTAGCCTTCTATGGTTTTGGCTTTCACTGCACTCAACTTTAGACTGACCAACATGCTTAATTGCTATGGGACTGGAAATAGTTCAGGAGGTGGTTGTTGTCATTTTGTCATCATCTGTCAGCTCAACAGTGATGGGGTTAAATTAAAACTTTGCATGTGTGCAGCTCCTGGGTTTATTATCCATCACCTGTTCAACTGAACCACTGTGCTTTCTGCCAGGGAGGCCAGGAATAGCCAGTTGTCTCCTTATGCAGGACAAGGCAAAGCCAGGACTGTTAAGCCTTTAAGGTCAGGTGCCTTCTTATGCCATTCCATGAGTGAAGAGAAGTGACCAAAGACAACAACTGATTCTGGGAAGCATTCCCTGAATAAAATGCACTTCCTGAATAAAATGCAAAACACAAACACTTTAACTGGAGTCCTTCTGAGCCTGTACATTTCCTGTCCTGCTGGGCTACTCCGAGCACCAGCCATGCCCAAGGCATGCACAGGCAGGGATGTGATGCTCTATCTGCCGCAGAAGAGGTTAACAGGGAACAGCATCCTTCCTGTTTCCAGAGAAGAGGAGATGAAATCGTGGGCCCTTCCTTTCCTGTTAATACCAGCTTCACAGCCCTCCCAGTCCACAGACTCAAACAATTAGAGGGTTTCTCTTTGAACTCCTGTAAACACCGGTGATATGAAAGTATTGACATTTTCATCACAGCAAAGCAGGCACAACAAAATGCTTTGAGGAGGCAGAGAAAAGCAGTCAATGGAAAAACTGAAGGGGGAACCCTTTCTCTTAACCTCCAGTGGAAAATTGTGGGGGTACAGCAGAAATCACCTTTTTACCTGACTTTCCCACTGCCCCCATTCAGAAGAAAACCCCTTTGGCTACACCACACATAACTGAATAATAAAAATTTCATTGCTCCTTATGCATACCCAAGCCACTTATCTAGAGAAAGGCCAGATTGGATGGCTGCCATTCAAATTATTTTATTGTTCACTGAAGAACTCCTTGTTTAGAGGCTTTCCATAGGGGAAAAATAAGGAAATGAATTAGAGAAAATTTAATATAATGCAAAGACAGCAGCTTAAAGTACCGGATCCTTGGTGACTTGTAAAGGGCTTAATTGCCATGTAAGTATTATTCAGGAGAGAAAAGACCACTGCAAGGAAGAAAGAAGACTGCGGAAAAAAAAGCAATTTCAAAAGTGCTCCAAGCAGTTTGGGACTCCAGTAATCTGGAGAGGAAGCTGAAGACAGATTTGCTGTCCAGAAATTTTCTGAGATTGAACTTGACACTTTGATACCACACTTAGGGCATTAGGAGTTTGTTCTGCTGAAACAAGGCAGCCTGCTGCTCTCCACACAAGCCTTACTCACTGGCTGTCTGCAGCTGTCCTCCTCCCTCTCTGGTGCATGAATGAGAACTGCTCCCACGCACTCAGGGTTTTCTCAAGCTAAAATACTCTTTTCTGCTTCACTCACAAGTAGGTTGGCTGCTATGCTCTTTCTTAGTTACATATGTCTTAAACATGCCCCAGATCAAGAAGTAGCAGTGAGACAGCCAGTCCGAGCTGTCACGTTTTCAAGGTAAACTAAACACTTCAAGGTGAGTGTGCCTCTTATCCACACTTCATACAGTATTAAAATATATTTTTGTGCTCACAGAAGTGGCTTTCTGAAGGAGGAAGATGCTGGTACCCAGTTCTACCCCAAATTTTAGTGAACTGCTTTGACTTTAGTTTGGACTAGAACAGCTTTTGCCTGAAATGTATTAAAAGTCAAGGCACTTCCCACCCATTTTGTTCCTGCTCTCTGTGTGGCTTTACTGCTTAGCTGTGAACAGAAGACCACCCACAACAAATTCTCCCTTCCTTATGGAAAAATTGGAAATGCCACAGCTCCTTTATGAGGTCTTAGATGGTGGTTCTATGAATTCTTTACTTTTACTCAAATATATTATGCTGTTTCACTAGATTTTCCTGAAGATGTTCATGAATTTGATAAAACAGCAAGTATGAAAACAGGTTTTACATCAGGCCAGCAGCAGGTTCCAGCAGAACATCATTTCCATCACATTTGTCAATCTCACAAATTTTAGGCATGCAGCTTCGTGTCAGGGAAGTTTGACTACAAACTTCTTTTTCTTGGCAATAAGGCCACCTTGTTCTCCAGCTGGTTGCCCACCCACTGGTCTCTACCACTACATTTTTTACAGAAATACTGCAGTGTTTGAATTCTGGTCCAAACCAGAATTAAACCCAATTTTAAGCAGTGTCTAAATCCTCCAAGAAAGCATTTTCTCCTTCTGCACCAACTTCAGAGAGATTTCTTTCCTACTCATACATACTTTCACCTGCTTGCCAATTAACAAGAGAGAAAAGTCAGCCCTGAAGCTATACTAAATTTACTCCTTTCTACGTCAATGAAATTTTAAAGCAACAGTTAGTGGTTTGACAGAGAAGTGACCTTTACCTCATGGAGACATGGTATTTTTGCAGGAAGCAAAGCATTTTCACCCAGATTCAGGGACTGTCAAAACCTGAAAGTTGCAGACACTTTCCTGCCTTTTACTGTTTCTTGGCTGGGCTGCAAAAACAAAATCAAACACAGAGCCCAGAGGACTTCGAATTTTCTCAACAAGTTGATCTACCACAAAACTAAATTCCTGGTGTCTCTGATTTCATCCCAGCAGCAAGGAGTGCAGTGAGCTATGTTCACCCAGAACAGGGGATACCTCCCCAGAAAGGGCTAATAATGGGATTAAAGGTGATACGCAACAACAGAAATCACTATTACACAGAAAAGTCTCTTCCTTGAACAGTAAAGCTTAGCCTGCCTGTGTCAGCTGCCACCACTACTACAGGTTGTACATTGTTCACTGAGCACAGGAGCTACATGAGTCTTGGTTAAAAGTGAAAGGAGAGGGGAAGCAATATAAGAAAAGGAAGAAAGGAAGAAATTCTGATGTACCTAGCGAGAGGCAGTGTTTGCCATCAGTACAGGTGGCCGAACAGAGGAAGATGCCTCCACCTGGCTTTGCAGCTGACCAAGGGCAAAGGGAAGGGAGGTATCCTAGTTGTTGGTGGACAGGAGGAAAGGCACTTTGGAGGAGAGGAAGGTGGTGAGAGATGACACATCTACATTTCACATGGGAGTCGTACTCTTTCCCAGCCTCTCTGGAGGATCTGATGACCTTTTCACAACCACTTCAGCATAACACTGAAGCAGAAGTTGTTCACTGCACCTTCCCCATAAAGCATATGAATCTAATTTTCCCTTTTTGTGAAATCAGGAGTAATATCTGCTTACAACTCTGCAATATTGTTGTCCAAGTGTGTGGTAAAGCTAATAACCACACTAGAGAAGGCTCTCTCACTGTTAGAAGCCAGATCCAAATATTCCTTAGGCAGCTCTCCATCACATAGGCATGCAGACACACACACACACAAATCTATAAAGGCAAACACTCCTATATATCCTTCTACAAGCAAACTGCCTCAGAGCTGTTTCCTGTTACCAAAAGAAAGGACTATAAAAATGAAGGAACTCCTGATCCCAGGCTGCTATTCCCACCTCATATGACCTTAATTTTATGGAAACTGTACCCTTGTGTTATTTAGATTTTACTCATAAAACATGGACAGAGGCAGTGTATAGGCATTGGGGAACAATCAAGAAAAATGTAAAACTTCTTTGAACAGTGAAGAAAAAGGTTGTTAAAATGATCAACTTTTATACACGATGTAAGGAAAAGCCATTTGCTGTAGTGGAGATAAGGTCCTTTTTTTAAAATTATTTTCTGTTTTCCTTTAAAAAGACAAAAAAAGAAAAAAGACAAGTTCTTGGAGCACTAGAATGTTATAGCAAACAAAGTTTTACTTCCCTTATGTACTTCCCCAGCAATTACAGCCTAAAAAAAATATCAAACACTGAGGATTATTTTATAAAGTAGCTATATTTATCCACCTATTAATCATAACCTTACTTTAAGCTTTTGCAGTACTTTTCTGTGCATCCTACTTTTAAGGAAGCCTTAAACCACAGTAGAGTGCCAATGAGTTTGATAAATTACTACCTGTAAGTCTTTCAAATGTTTGCAAGCATTCAAGTTTAGTTCAACCTAAACTCCTAAAAAAGCATATTCAGCATTTGCACAGTGAAGATGGACATTGAAAAGCAATTTAATACATGTGAGAGGAGTATTAGGATGAGACTCTATCACAGGAGAAAAATAATAATGGTCCCAGAAATAAAATAATATTTGATAATAGCAGTTCACAGCTAATGAATATGCCAAGGTGACCTTAACTGGCTATGCAGAGATCTCACTACATAAATGCTGTGCTATTTTCAAAATTTCTACAGGATGCATGGAATCTTTTCCCTTTTCAGAAGTAACAAAAGCACTCACGTCCACATTTTCCAAACCAGCCAGACTCCATGCTGTGTACCTGAACACCACATGGAACTGTCAAGAGTGCACTCACCTGGTCAGCTCCCAGCAGCCACATTTTATCCAGGCTTAAATCCAAGCCAGACTACAGACACATATGGACCTGGGGTACAGTGTTTGCAGGGCAGCCCAGCTCCTTTGGTCCTATTATCCTGAGGGGATTGCAGCTAAGCAATTCAGACAACTTAGGGCATTGCTATAGGATTCTGAGTCTTCAGCATTAAATACCTTTGAAAAGATGTAAGCCCAAAAGCATTTTGGGGGTTGAAGGATGGAGCTGTCTGTGTCCTCCCATTCAGCACAGGCACTCCTGTCAGGAAGTTAGGAACCCACTGTCTCCCAGTCTGGTTCAGAGCAAGGCCCTTTCCAAGCATTCTTCCTAAGGAAATCCCCCCACCTTCAGCTAAGTGTTTTTTTAACTGTTCTTTCTCTTACAGCATTAGTCAAAGGCTATGGGAAGTTGTACATCTTTGTGGCTTTTATTAACTTATTTCCTTTACAGCAATATGCTGTAAAAACAGTAGTAAGACTCTTTTTAAACTCAAGTGTTACTGTGGTGCTTTCAGCAGCGTCATGGTCCTTTTCAATGTTCAGTAACCACTGCATCTCAATATATAAGCACAGCCTTCAAATCTCAATATTGAAGACATTGATACAAAATGCCTTTGAATGGTGCCTTTTGTGTTTTGGGGTTTGTTTTGCTGTAGCCTGTAGAAGCTAAACTCTGCAAAATAAGGAAGGAAATTCAGAGCTGAAAGAGGGTGCAAAGTCAGTGCTCAGAGGATAGACTTGGATTGCTTGCATCCCTCTGCAGACACGAGAAGGCAGGACCAAAGCCTACTTCAAACTGCAATCTCCGTCTCCTGGATACACACACACGGATTTTGAAATTGAGCAAAACTCCAGCACCACAGAGTTGCAACAGTTACTTCAGATGAAAGAAAGTGATAGACCATGGTTTCAGAACACTGCAGCTTAAAGCACCGGGGCTAAACCAACAGTATTATAGATATGAGGACAGTCAGATTTATAATGAAAGAAGAAAATTGAAAGCAATCTTCCATGTCCTAAAGAACCATTCTTAAAGCAATTCAATTTTGAATCCATAATGAACACACACAGAGACACACAAAAAAGCCCAAACCAAACTGTATTTCTTGCTGAACTGATCTTAATATTCACTGCTGAAGACACATGAACTATTATGGTCTGGGGCTGTTTTTTGGTTCTGTATGCAGTTTCAGAGATACAGAACTGCTTTTCAGCTAGAGATTGGTTTTGATCTACTAAACTTCTAAGCTGCTACTTGTTACTGGAATTGCTATTAGTCCCCAATTTCGTAAACCAAGTAGCACCAACACTGCTTGCTTACCCTACAACTCCCCCGAACCTTTCTCTCCTTCAAACTGCAACCTACGCAATGGAACAGGATTCTATTTTAGCAATAATACAATTTTATAGTTGGAATCCCCTTCAGTTTGAAGCAAACAGCAGCAGTGACTCATCACAAGGCATTTAAAGAAAGGGGATTTCCTACTGAAGTAAAGCACCAATGAACATCACAGAAAGCAAAAATCAGCTAAGATCTGAGTAAAGAGGGACACAAAGGATTCCTTAGGGAGGTGATACAACTACAGAAAAAAAGTAACGGCTTTTATTTCAGCTATAGGTTCATGATCCAAACTGGATTTGTTGTTCTAAAACCAAAACCAGACACACACCGAAGTGTGAGGCTTCACTCTGAAACCCAGCTGAGCCAACACAGGGCTGCTTTCATCAGCTAGCAGCGGGTTTGGAGTTCTCAGTTCATTCTGGATTCTGGCAGGGACAGAACCATCGTACACATCATTTACAATACAGTACCTGACACAGAACTAGGCTTGGTTTAACTGCGGAACAAGGCAGTAGAGAGAAATGTTACCAAGCAGCAGCCATTCCCCAATACCTGGGCTCCTTCCATGAGTCAGAGCCAAGCGTCTGCTGCTTTCGGTAAGTATGAAGGTCACCTTTCAGATTACTGTTTCTAGTTAAGATAAACTCCCCTGCACAGTGAAGGCAGGAGGATGGTTACAAACTACGTGGGTGGTTTCGTACGTAGGCTGTTCATAGGAAGGGGACACCTCCTTCCTTGAATACAAATGCCAGCAATCAGGATTTTGAGTAATTGGGTGTTTACCCAGTGCGTGAGGCTCTCCCAGAGCACTGGCGCACCAGTCAGATTGCAGTGATGTCACGTTATTGGGAAAGATCAGCAGGCAGAGCCTGAACCTGGCGTTGTTCTGCCACTGAACCACAGTGCTACCTCACCAAGTCACACCATCTGTCTGCTTCCGTCCAGGAGAGAGTGAGAACTGCTCAACTTCATGGCTCTCCTGCACTCCATCCCCTGACAAAAGGTACCACTGCTGACTGAGCTGCTTGAGGTATCATCTTTGCACTGTTTGGCTACAGAAGTTCTACTTCTTCACTACAGAGAGATGGGAAGAGGAGGCAACACCAGGAAGTCAATCTGTCTTCTGCCTCTGTCCTCTACCTGTGCTATTAGCACGAAAACAAAAGACCCTAAGACTGAACAACAATTCAAATATTTCATTTTCAAATGCCAGGCATAGAAGGCAAGAAGTAAGCAGGCACTATCAAAATACATTAATTAAAAGGAAAGCAATAAAGGGGTATAAAACAGCTTCATTTCTCCACAGGAGCTACAGAAGGAGAACTGGCCAACACTTCCCCCAACTTGTTTGTGTAACCTTAACAACTAGATAAATTAGAAAAGCTCAAACTCACCCCTTTGTAAAACTGTTGTTCTTTCACAGCAGAGTTTTGTGGAAGGTCTTTTAATAAAATAGATTCTCTGGACTGACTTCTAGATTCAGGTATTAGAGACCGCTTTTTACTCTTCTCAGGCTCAGATGGCCCAATGCTTGCATCTAAGGAAAAGACATGGAAACAAAGAACACTATCAACGGACTCAAGGGCATCAATTAAAGGACTAATCACACAACTCCACAGAAGTCTGCGATGGCTAAGGGAGGGGTGGAATGCCAGAGGCACAAGGCATGCAAGGGAAAGAAAGGCTGTGTGTTTAGACAAAGCAAAAAAATAATCAGTACAGCTGGGCTACACTGGAAGACAATCCACAGCATTTTCTTGAAGTATCCAATTCTTCCTTCTCAGTCAGTAAAGGATCAAACTAAATGTCCCGTCATTATATTTATGCACAGGCAAAAGAAATATTTTTCTGAGCAAGAAAGAAACAGTAAATCTTTTCCAAATCTCTTTTCAGTCTTCTCTTTGAAATTCTCTTCATGTAGCAACTTATCTTGCTACATCTCCCCAACTATAATCTCCACACCTGCAGGTCCAGCAATAAAACTGGTTAAAATTTTTCTAAAAAACTGGTCAGTCTCACAAAAACCTCCTCTGTCCCTCAGGGTTAGATGGGATTCATCTGCTTCTGACCAGGGCAAGGCAGCAGGTTGAGATGCCAGATGGATGAAGCTGCAACCAGCATAGAACTCTGAGGACATCAAAGAGATCCATTCTGTACAGGTTTCTCTACAGGGGATTTTGGTTCCCCCCAGACGTGGCCAGTTCCACAAACTGAGAGCAAGCAACAGGAAATAAATCCTCCAATACATCTAGCCAAAATATTTACTCCAGTACCACTAAATAGGAAAAAAGGTCCCTACAGGTGAAAATCACCAGAATGTTCTAAAAATGAATTATTGGATAGTGAAATATTGATTAAAGTTCTCTAAATACTCGGTTTTGACCAGAATTTTAAAAATTGTTTGGGATATTTTTCCCAACCAGTTTTTCCTCAGAACATCAAACCTTTACCAGGCAGGACAATGAGCTATGTACTCAGTCCATCTAAATCATGCCAGCTGGAACTGATTCTCAACATTCCTATTTCTAAATGTTTCACTCTAAGGTGAATCTGAATGTATTTATTTCTAAAAGATAAATTTTATTTCTAGATAATACTCTATGTATATCCACACACAGGGTGAAGTGTGTAACAACTCAATGGACTCAGAACAAATTCAACATAAGAAAGTTTATCTCTACAGTTTATTTTTAACTATAGGTGGGTGTATAGGTTTAAGTGTGTCCCATGAGGAGTATTTAGGCAACTTTTTGCACAAGAAGCCTTTCAGTTTATTCCTTCCCCATAAAAGTTGTAGGCGATACTGTGAAACATCCCACAAGGTGTCACTAGAGATACATCAGGCAAAATGTTCCTGAAACGCCCTCCCCTATCCATGCCTCCCCGTCCTAGGAAACATGTTACACACAGCTTGAAACACGAACAGAAAGAGTTAATGTCTGAGCAGGAGCGTCCTGGTGCAGCCCCGATCTTTAAGCTGCGTTCTGTTAGCAGCAAGGCAGTAATTTGAACAGTAAATGAACCGAGTATACCCAGATCAATGGGAAATGCAAACAACTTCAGGCATCAACTTTTAATGAACTAACTCAAAAATTGGTGATGGGTTTTACAAAGTGAGAGGCAGTAGACGTGCTGCCCCCCTTTTGAGACCCTAATACATGAAAAGTAACAAAATCAATCATCAGCTCTGCCTCAGTTCTGCACTAATACCAGAAAAGATGTTTTGTCTTATTTTATTTTGATCATTCACAGTTTTATTCCCATCTTTCACACCTATCCCTGAAAGCTACACAGATGTTTTGCAAGTATCTGTTATCCAATATAATGGTGTGCTTGTATCCTCATTTTTAGTTATCACTTAAGGCTCTTTCTATTGAACACTGCGTGAACACAGCATGAATTCAAAACTACTGTGTGGGATTAAAAAAATATATATTCCTACTTCTACCACTCCCCATATTTCCCTTTCTTGAAAAAAAAAAAAAACCTCAGATCTCACTTGAGGTAAGGGCTGCTTAACATTTGAAAACCATCTTTGACAGAGCTCTCAAGCAGAAATTACAATCCAGCATCTAATTTTCCATAATCTCTGAAAATTCAGTAGGATTTGCAGCCTTAGAAGATGACAGAATTACTCACAGGTGAACAGAGGCCCATCTGACCCAGCAGTCACCTGCTCCAAGATGACTCAAGTACACCAGGTGTAATGACTTTGCCTATTGCCTGGCAGACCAACAGCTGCAGCACAGCTTCTAGGAACAAAGTTCCAGGAGCATTTGTGACAAAATATATTACAAATCAGGAAGGAATAACATGGCCCATGCAAACAGACTGGAAAGAAAATGGCATTGCCCATAACAATTGGAACAAGCAGGTGTGACAAACTGAAGTATCATTGCTTTCAAGAACATCCAACCCAAGTTTGTACCAAGAAAAATTAGTGGGACTAAGGCTTTCTTTAGTACTGGCTTGTTTTGGATCCTCTTAATAGCTGATGAATGGATTAATGGCTTTCTTGGTATTTTTCTCATTAATATCAAGTCTCTGTAAATTTACTTTGGAGAGGAAAATACCACATGCTAAGAAAAGTAACATTAACATATTCCTTCAAATTAAAAAAAAAAAGAAAACCAGTGTTTGCCTTGTTTTGCACATCATTATAAAATATTTCCATTCAAAATAACTGATTACTGTAACTTCAGAAAGTTCCTTTGCCTGTTCGGGTTACTTTGCAAACAAACAAACCACTTTTGTGGCTATGTCCTTCTGTGCTCCTCCCCCCTCATTAGTACAGTGGGTTCATTCTACTTCAGACTTTATGAACACACATCAGTAACTCATTAAAAAAACCATCATTTCATGAGCATGGTGCAATGGTTGTGTTACCTTGGATAGCCAGGATACTTATCCTCCACTTAGACCCCTAACAAGTCCAAATAATAATTTCTTCATTTGCTCTAGTATTTGTGGAGCCTTAACCTAAATCACTATGGCAAGACTTGTATTTTACAGCTGATCTTTGCAGCTGCTGAATTTGTTTCCCTGCACAAGGGTATTTTTTGCTTTTGTTCAAACTTTAATAGCAAAGTTCTTCCACTCCCTTTGAGAATTTAGAGCCTTTTTTGTGTATATAAAATGTTTAAATGAGTATCTGTGAAGACTGTAACAAAAACAGATCACTTTTTGAGACCCTCTAAATTTTTAAGTTCACCATTTAGGAACTAAGATTTCTCCTGATTGCTAATAAATAACTCCTTATTCTCTTCCCTTTCCATTTCCCCTTTGGCTTCCCTCCACTATATCACCAGATTTGGGAAGGGGGATGCCTGCAGCTATGGGCTTTTTAGTACACTCTGGGGAGTCTGGAAATGACTTAAGGATTTCAGAGAGCCTTGATCTCTATTATTTTTTCGTAGATCCATTCACTAATTTGTATTTCAAATGCTTCGTTTCAAAAACAAGACAGACCTGCAAGTGGTATTTGTTTTGGAAAACAGAAGTTTTCCAAAGCAAAAGGGATGACTTCTAGATGAAAACTTAAACATTTAAGATGCAACTTAAAAAAAAAAAGTAAACCAAACCAATAAAACCTATTTTGCCTGGGTTGTTATACCATTGGTTCTCAGTCACTCATGAGCTCCAACTCCTTTGCTCAGGTTTCCATCCTCTCACTGTTTGAGGGCATGGCCAAGCCCAAAGGACCTCATACTGTACACTCCCTCATATTAGAGGGGCTCCACTCGCTTTCCTGATGGTAACATCCTCTTTCAGTAGGGAAAAACATCACTTTGAAGTACTGAAAGTGGATTGAGATGTTTAAGCTGACAAAATCAGAAAAATCTAAGCTTTCAACTTCAGTATCCCCCAAAATACATCCTGGCTATGGCAGCCCTGTAAGCACTGTCACAGATAATATCACAGAAACCCCAAAGATGCAAACAAGAGAATCCTTTAAGAAAATCCTTGTCACACACAGCTCTCACCAGGAACTGAAATGAGACCCACTCTTTATTAGCACTGTCAGAGGAAAAGGGCTGTGAAACCAATGTTTTTCAAAGCACAATTTCACAAAAGAAAAAAAATAATCCAACACCTCTCTCCGTGCTTCTCTCTAATCCTAGGGAAAGAGGAATTCTATCAAACCCTTACCAAATCCAATACATGCTTCCAAAATGTCTGTAGGATAACAATTCCCTTCGGATGGACTGGAAGAGCACAGCTTTTCATGTGCAGCAATGATGCCATCTACAGTCTGAGCGAGGCCACAACAACCCCACCGAGCTGCAGGAGGCAAAGAGATTTTTCAGATGTTCTTGCCACACATCTGCTCTTCCAAAATTCAAGTCTGCCTGAGGATGAAGCTTTAATGTGATATTTAGCAAGATATACTTTATACTTTACCCATGGAGATGCTAAATATTTTCTAGCTATTTGTTCTCAGATTGCATGGTCTTTAAGATTCTTCAGCTATGGATTGAACTCACAGCTAAATTGGGTATTTAACAGATGTATCTATGGAAACCATATGTTAGAGGCAAGAAGCAGAAGAACATTTCATTTCTGTTGTCACACACACAAAAGATACAGAGTGTATTTTACAGACTCCCAGAAGTAAGTTACTGGACCCTTTTATAAACCATAGTTTAGCTGTCATCTGTACAACAAAGACATCTAGACTTGTTATTTGAATCAGGGAAAATTGACTCTCCCAGTGCAGCTGGCACATTAGTGAGAAGCCTCACTTCCAAGGAATTTGAAATTTGTAAAGTCAAAGCACAAAAATAAATAAATAGAAATATGTCAATAAGTAGCATGAGAAATAAAATCAATATATAAAGTCAGTTCAGAAACAATATAAACACACACCCCCACCAAATGTAACCAGTAGAGTGAGCAAGGCCTTTCCAAAGGTACCTGAAATAACGACTGGAAATGAAGTTCATACACCTGATAGTCAGTCTTGATGTAAGAAAAATCCTGAACCACAGAGCTGCTTCACTTCTTTACCAGAATTCATTGGCTGTTTATACTAATCTCTGTAAAAGAGATAAGGCCACAGGGAACTCAAGGAGTTGCTTCAGGGAAAGCAATAGGAGAAAAAAAAAAGACAGAGGCTAAGGGAAAAAGTTAAACAAACCGATGAGAAAAAGAAAAGGAGCAAAGCAAAAGGCAGAAGTCAAAGCTCAACTTCCCACTAAACAAAGTTTGTTGCTAGGGAAGAGTGATCTTAAGCAAAGACAACTGCAGAGTTCAGTGACACTATGAAAGCAGAAGGTTCCCAGGGATGTCTCTGGAATTCCAACAATCAGAGTACAGAAAGTAACCCTCGTACAAATTGAGAACTATAATTCAGCCTCTCCACTGAGTGAATCCCTCACAGGCCAGTTAGCAGCTTTCTCATCCTACACAACAGAACCTGGGCATGAGGGAAAGACACCTAAAAAGGTAACTAAGAACAAAATTTTAAAAACCCCCAAACATGTTGACCTTTTTCTTTTACAAGTAGAAATTTTAGTTAGGGAAAAAAAAAATTTTTTTCAAAAAATATTTTTTTCCTAAAATAATTGAACTCTCTTTCCCCTGCAGGGAGATACACTTCTGCTTTATTTACTCAATCAAGAATTCATTCTTCAACACTGAAAAATACAGGTCAGCCCTCAGTAATTTCTGCTTGAGCAAACTGCTGAAGCAGAAAATGAAATTAAAATATTGCACCCGTGATACTACAGGAAAACTATGTCTGATCCTGCAACAGTTATATGTCCATACATATAAGAATATTTATCAAGGTGGCATAAATACAAGTAGCAAAGATGCCTATTTCAGATGGGAAAATGAAATGGATTTACAAATCAGATACCAGAGCACTGAAAAAGCCTAAAAGCTTTCTCATGTATTTCCAAGACAAAGAGATTTATGGACACCTTGCCTTAAATTTTAAATCATTTAATTAAGGCTTTGCTCAGGGGCAGGGGGAAAGATGGCATAGGACCATACAATTTAATCATGCATGGAAAAGATTAGAGACTGAGGAAAAAATGACCATGTCCAAGGGAACAGTAGACTCACCTGGTGAGAATGAGACCTGAGGAACCTTGTGCAATTAGTTTTAAAAAAATGAGTGATAGCAATGGAAAGAACAAGTAGAAACTGGAAGGCTATAAAGAGATTTCCATCAGAAGCTTAAAAAAAAAAGAAATTTTCCTCTAAGAAAGAAGTGCTAATGTAAAGAAGTCTTTCAATGTAAGCACAACATTATGCAATTTTAGGATAGAGTTCCTTTTATAAACTTTTATGACCATATTCCACAATATGTTTGGGGCAAAGGTTTTATGATTATTTCTCCAAAGATTAAGAAATAAGCAAAAGTTTCTGCTTTGTGAAAAAAATGGAAAATGTAAGGAAATAAGAGCTTTTCATAGCAAGCTTTGTATTACTCCACAGGAGGCTGATAAACAAAATCCAACATTTTTCAGGCAGCAGAAATCTTTTCAATTCTTGGTTGGGATTTCAAGCACCCTACAGGGCACAGAAGCAATTTCTAGAAGTTTGTTTGTATCTTCACTAAATTTCTAGATGCCTTTTATGAATGCACATGGCATATGCAAACATCCTTAAACCTACTCAAAAACAACCCTGGCTTGTAGGAGAGCAATTCTGGGGCAAAACAAACCCTGTGTGAGCCTAACTTGTAGGATTGTTAGTCTGTATTTTTTGGAATGGCAAGAACCAGCTGACTATGTTTTGTTGTACTGATGTGGCTGAAAAGTGAGGTGAGATTAAATTCTCATAATAAACCAGCATGTGACCCTTCATCTCCCTTCATCTTCATCCAAATCACACCAGAGCTTTTAAAGTAACTTCATAATCCATCAGGTTCACTGGAGCTTTGACAGAGGAAGCTATTGATGGCTTGAATGTCCTGCAATACTCCTGGAAGCCAGTTCTGAGGTGTCAAAAGGACTTTGAGTATAGATAGAAATAAGGAGGTTTTTATGTGAATATTTCTGAAGGAATATACACAATCTAACCTCTTGTGTTTAACGTGCATTAAATCCACATTTACCTGTCTCCTCCTTGGCCTGGTGAAGCTCCTGCTCCATTCTACTGCTCCCACTTGGACAGGCACCAAAAGGCAGCTTTCACTTTTCCCGGTGTATTGAGATGCTGTTCTGTTCCCAAAACCACTCTCTTAATACAGTTCCTAAACTTTCCCAACTTTTTTAACACTCAGATCATCCCTAATCTATATTAAAACATACCTTGCCATGATTATCTTCCTCTCCCATCTCTCCAAGCCAACAGCTCTACTAAATCCTTTCATCTACTTACTCATTTTCTTTTCCTGGAGAATAATAATCTAGTCCTCCTCTTCAATGCTCTTTGTGTATATCTCTGATCTCTCAAATCTCTGATCTCTTCTGTTCTCCCTTCCCCTCTGCTGGATCACTTGTTTCAATAGGTTCTGCCATACTCCAAGACTCTGCAAGCAGCACATACAACCAGTACACATGAGCTAATCAAGTAATCAGCACACAGACAGGGCTAACACACCTCCAGGATGAGAATTTATATACTTACTCCCTTGACATAAGCACATCACATGTTTCTGCTGGCTTGGCACTCTCTGGCAATTGGTTATTCCTTGGAACAGGTTGACATTGAATATTTTTAAATTGCTACTCTTACAGTTACTGAGAGGGTTCACTCCCTTCTATTCACTGTTTTCCTTGTTAATACTCTCTGATGTCAGTTGAAGAAGCTCATACATTTGACACTTTTTCCCTGTCCATTCAGATTTCCAGAATCTCTATTCAGTTGAATGTGTCCTTTCAGGTTCCTGTCTTCATCAGCATGCCAGTCCCTGGCATCATCTCACTCCAACTTAAAGGCTTAGTCCCTTACAGCTGAGAATAAAAGAAGTTTCTTTTTAATTTTATCAAAGAAATCCTAAGTAACTCATAATTAAGATAACAAAAAGCCTCTTTGAGGAAACATTTTTCCCAAAAGAACACAACTTTGATAAATATTCTCAGTTTAGGGAAATGAGTGCGGTTATATTTTCTGTTCTCTGGTAAAATAATCAGCCAGAAATTTTTGAGATCAAAGGGACTGTGCAATTCTGTTACTGGAAGATGGAAATAAGCACAGGCAGGCTGGGGGACAGCAGGGCTGCTCCTCCCACAGCAGTGCCAGCTTCCCCTGGTTTGAAACAGTTATAGCCACACAGGGTACAAGCCAGTGCAAGGGACAGGCTACTATCCTGGACAAACAACTGACCCAGTTCAACAGAACAACTTGTTTTTGTTGCCTAAATCAAAGCTGAAGCTCTGACAGATTTTAAAAAATCTGGCAGAAATGGGCAAAATCTTGGTTGTGCTCAAGTCAATAATGAATCTTTTATTCCCTGCAGGCAGGACAAGATTATCCAGCTTCAAGAAAGCTACTGTATCAAAAATGCAGAAATAATATAATTACCATTAAGAACAGTATAAGAACTGTCTTTTGTATTTTGGTTTATATTTCATTTAACCATAGCCACATGTATCTGTGCTGAAACATTGTTCACTTCTATTCTACCAAAAAGAGTTTTTTTCCCCTTCCTCACCTTATTCTGTAAAGTCCTTTAAATCACAACTCTCAGGATTATAGTAACAGCTGACACCTGTAACAGGACTGGAATTTAATCATTAAAGAGGCACATATAAGCTTACATGAATCTTTAAACAGAGACTCAAAGAGTGAAGTTTACAGCAGATGCTCCCTAGTGCAAAACAGCACCAACAAAACCAAAAAGGAACTTTAATTTAAAAAATGAGCACAATACTACAACACTTATTCATTGAGACAATATTTTATGAGACAACAGAAGAAGCAGGTAAGACAAAACAAAAACATAAAACATAAAATACTTGGAAGTTTTGGTTCAACGCTTGTTAAAATCTGTCACTGAAATTAGCAGTGCAAATAAATAAAAAGCTTAAAATAAATTAGTTTTCAGTCACAGATTCTGTCCAAACACAGTTCTCACCATCAGGCAGTTAAACTTTACATCTGCTGAGGAAAACTATGATAATAATGCACCCCTATTCCCCAGGGCAGAGAACTTTAACCAAAAGATTTCTGGCCTGCAAAGATGAACCACAAACTAAGACACAAACTGTCTTCAAACAAAGTCACAGTTGTAACTGCAGGCAAAAACTGTTGCTGCTGCTTACATCATTGTTCACAGGTAATGCACAGGGCCATATCTGCATCATCTAAAGCAAAACCTGCCCTCACTCATGATATTTCACCCAGACACAGCTCTCCTAAATTCCTATTTTATCCATTACATGATACTATCCAATACTATTTACTTCTATAAATAGGAATGCTCTTAATTCCTGGCCCTCAGGACAAGTCAGGAATCTTCTGTCATTGCACAGGAATGTATCACATACAATACAAATAATATATATGTAAATAAAGAGTGGGACACAAACCAATGAAAATTTGTAAACATTAGAGAAGGATCAGATTACTTCCAATTTATACAAGGGTATTTTAACCTAAGTTTTCATTTACAATGAAGGATAAAGTAGCAATGTAAAAGAATCTTGAACTGACTGCCAAGGTAGCACCAAGGTCCCACAGGTGAGGCAAGGGATGACAGATGACAGCACTGACACTGCAGAGACTGTCAGAGGATCCAACCTAACCTCAGCAGGACAGACAAATTCTGTATTTCAAAGGCTCATTTATGGGATCAGATCCCAGTGTACCAATATAGACAACACTTTTACCCCAGTCCCACACTTGCAAATATACCTTTGCATTTTTTCAGTTTGGCCCACTGAGAGCAAAAACCGTTAGAATTTATATGGATTTCAACCCCGTAATTTACTGTGAAGCCCAAAATAACAGAACACTGGCCCAGCTGTCAGACAGCAATTAATCCCCTTTGAAGATGATGGACAGACATAAAAATCCGTGCATGTCTTCAGAGAAGAGGTGTCTGGCCAAAAGACCATGATATCCAATTGAAAGTCTTGTGTGAAGTTCCAACAGGCTCTGGATCTGGCTCTTATAACCCTCCAGAAAACGGCAACACCACCCTTTTAACCTGTAAGCCACATGTCCAAGCATGACTGTCAGTTCAACTCAGTGTTTACTCTATAGACCACACCTCCAGCATCTGCATACTCCTGAACAGCACTTTTTCAACTTCTCAAGGCAGTTTACAGGGTAGTAAGATGGCATTTAAATTTGTACCTAAGAATTAACCAGGAGAAACAGCACATTAATTATTAATTATGCATGCATTGTTAATTACTAATATGCTTTCTGTTAACAAAGTCTGAACATGCATACAGTGTTTAAATCTTAAATCTCTTCAGAGTCATATTCTGGATGACTCTTTCATATTCCCTTTTTTTTCCTAAAATAGAATTGCATCTCAGTTTCCATCTTTCCTGAACTCAGATCTGAAGCTCCTCTGTTCTCAAAGCTGAGACAGCAGATCTTACAATGTCAGCCTCATGTCAGATTTCCAAGTTGTCCCAAAAAAGTGCACATTCTCTCCATAGGTCCTGTCTTCTGACATTCAGCTGTGTATGGTCCAGATAAAGAACAAACAGAGCAAGCAGTAGTTGTTTGGTTTACCTAAAGCAGAGGGCAAACAAGCCCTAAATTAGCTTAGGAAGAAATTACCTTCTTTTTTCTCCTGGGAATCATACAGTAAAATGTTGTTTTCCCAAGTTTTACTCCTCATCATTACAAAATAAATATTACATTTTCTCAACCACTATCCCAACATTATTTTAGTCCACAAACATTTCCCCCCCTCATTTCAGCGTGCCAAGTAGAAAACTCTTTTAAATGGCTTATTGGAAGTTATCACATAAAGAGAATGATTTTCCCATTCCCAAAAGCCCTGTGACACTACTGTCCATTTCCTACTGCAGAGTGCACAGTAAGCTCAGAGCTGAACAGGACGAGGTGCCTTTTCAAATTCCTTTTGGAAGCTGGCTGATCACAGAACTTGACCTCGATGTTGCCGTCGCTGAATGCCTCCCTCCTGCCTTCGTCTGACTCCATGGGATCTCTCCGAGCAACACTTGGCTTTTGCCTCCTCATGGTAATCCCTGAGTTCCCAAGCTGCCTGGTTGGGGATGCATTGTCTTTCACAATGCAGAAGCAGAGGGCAGACAGAAAATTTTTCTTGAAGTTCTCATTCATGAAAGCATAGACAATAGGGTTGCAAATAGAATTGAAGAATCCTATGATCTGGACAATTGCAAAGATCATTTTGACTGTCACATCATCATACTCCTTTTCAAAATTACCTGGAAAGGAGAAAAGAAATATGCTGTCAGAACAGAATGGCATGAATGCTTACTACTTAGCCTGTTTATATCCAGTTTGACATTAGAAGCTTTTGTTTAAAATCAACAAAAACCCACGCTGGAAGTTCTAAACATTAACATGAAATAGAGTTTCATCAGCAAGATAAAATCAATATCTATCATATAGTCCTGCTTTGTACGTTTGTAATAACAGAATCAAGTGAAAGAGGCAATTAATGAGCCAAAAAAGCTGACTGGCTGAACTACTGATTTATCTGCTACAATCTTATTTGTGATGGAAGACAAAGAAACAGCCCTTGCCTTTAGCAAGTAGAGTACAACTACTGCAAACTTCCTCTAGTTCCTACACACAGCCTGCTCCAGTATCCATGGAGGAAGTGGGAGATGAACAGTGCAAGACCCCAGAGAATAAGGCAAATAGCAAAAAAGCAAACACAACCAGCATTGAGGGCATTTCCAAGACAGTTTTCAGTAAAGACCACTGAAAAACTCCTGGATTCATTGGGTATCATCACTGTGATGCCCAGTATTTGTATTTCCAATATGTCTACCTGCATATTGGACAAGTGAAGAGATAAACGTTTCATAATAAGTTTAACTCAAACCAGTTAAATTTAAATTAAAACTTCAAGAGATTTTATGCTCAGAAGTAACTTTTACCTTCCAGCCAGGTACTTTTAACTTTTCAGCAAATGAGGGTAGCATAACAGACAGAACAGAAAGAAAAATACTCTGCAGAGATACACTCACCACCTTAAGTGCCTTGTTTTTTAAGTCTTTCTTACAAGCAGAACACAAACCTTTGCTAGCAGAATATATTCTACAGCTGAATGCTGCAGCAGCATTAGCTTGTCACAACCTGTAGTTCCATTATTTGAAAAAAAAAAAACCAAAAAACCTCACAAAGATTTTATTCTATGACATATGGCAGGTACTCACTGTATTCCATCATCATGTGAATCACATGGAAAGGGGCCCAACAGACTGCAAAGAGAAACACCACTGTCACCATCATAACAATTGCTCGCTTCTTCTTCCTGAAATTGCACCAAGACATTCCACACTGAATCACTAGGAACTGACTGGCAGATGTCTCTCTTCAAGTTAGATCTGTAACTGTGTTCTGATGGTTGCAGATGCAAATAAAACCCTCAAAGAATGCTCAGAAGTACACAATTCCCTTGGAAACAAAAAAATGCAACATCATATAAATCTAGCACATCAACTACCACCTTTTATTTCTCTCCTTTGGGACAGCAATGCACTTTGCAGCTGCAGTAAGCCATGACATTAGCATGTCTTGCAAGGCATTTTAAATTCTATTCAAGAGGAATAAAAAAGTCAGGAAAAAAAGCTTTCTAGAAGTCCAAATTCCAAGTGTATTTTGCTTACAAACCTTGATATTTTAGACATTTCACTCCCATGAATGGTTTGAAGAACTGAAGCATCTCCCACTCGTTTCTTAATCCAGAGTTCATAGCCGATTTTAGTGTACAAAAAGAGCATCAGCATCAGCGGAAGAAGGAAGAGTATAACAAGAATAAAGGTCGTATATATCTTCTGATAAATAGGACTGGCCCATTCCTCCAAACAACAAACATACACTTTTTCATATAGAAAGTCATATTTAACCTGTAACAAATGTAAAAAAGGTGAGTCACTAAGACGTTCATCCCAAGTGTAAAAGTCAAGCACAAATATTTCTTGCTCTTAATAGAAAAACCAAAATTGAACAGACGTTTCAAAATGACAAAATTTTTTCAAGCACTTTTCCATATCAAGTGTTGGGTTCGATCCAAATTGACAGAGAGAGATCAGGAGATGCTCTGATTTGCACTTGAAAGGAGACCCTGGCTAACATTTTGCAAGTAAAGATGAATATATAGAAACCTCCCATGTTAGCCACTTAAAAAAAAAAAAAAGAAAATTATTAATATTCAGACTCACAAGCTGCAGATTCTGCCAAGCTGCCTTTTTAACCTCCAGACATGTGTGGTAACTCATCAACTCTAATGAGCAGCTAATTAATTTTAAACTAAGCATAGTTCTTCCAGATATTGGGGAACACTATGTCATCCCGAAAAAGCAATCTAAGTCCTCTATTGCTGTGTGCCACTGCACCTATAAACCAACAGAAAGCCACAACAGAAGCCATAGACGTAATTACTGCTCTTTGACATAATTAGGGAGACTAGGCATGACATGTCCCTTTCTCATGCTGGCACACAGAACAAAAGCTCCACCTCTCTTATCCCCCTCTAATTTCACAGGAGTGGATTCAATTGCATTGCTAAAGGTACAAAAAGATCCAGCAAGGCCTGAGTTTAAAATGCAAATTGCCACTTCACCTAACCTACCTCAAGCCGTTGCACGTACCACATGGGTGACCCAACAATAAGAGCCAGCAACCAGACTATGCCTGTAAACAAATACATTTTTTAATACTCTGTCCAACAAGCAGGATTGAATATGAACAGTTTAACAGCTTCATCTTTGAAAAGTCAGGCAAGGCAGAAAATCGTAATAAAGAACAAAGTTTTCTATGAGGAATACATCAGTCAACACTCACATTAATAACAGCATATTTCGCATCAACTCTGTCTCTCAAACTACCTTCATTTATTGATACTCAACTGGAAAAGCCACTTAGCCTGCATGAGCAGCATTGAGTCTCTCTGTGTAACAATGGAAGGACAATTTAGCTGAGACATTGCTTAAGCAATGCTCAAGTTAAGCATTTGGAACTTTTCTTAAAAAAAAAAAAGAAGAGGCTGCTAAAGGTTTATCAGAGTGTCTGCTAAGTCCATTGCGAGGGTTTTAGCTAGCAATTACTATACTTATAGACACTATCCTCGAGCTATTTTATAAATGTCACCACTTATCAGTGCCTTCTGTTCCATGCCATCCACACCGAAGATTATTTCCCTACACACATAATTACTGGAGATGCTTAAAATCTTACCAAGCATCGTGAAAGCTCTTTTATTGGTGTACTGCCACTTCATTTTTAGTGGATGCACAATTCCCTGGTGTCTTTCCACAGCAATGCAGGTCATTGTAAGAATCTCAGTTACAATAGCAGTGGACTGAACAAATGGTACCATCTTGCAAGCGAAGGCACCTGCAATAATCAGAAAGTGAGGTATGCAACAGCTATTAATACCAGACTCCATTACTAAAAATAACAGATTAAGATTCTTAGATTTATTTTGCTAAGCCACCTATTTAAGGTATTTGTCAAATGCAGCTTTCCATAGTCTTTGTTGTACACACTACATCTGCAAAGCCAAGATTTCTAAGGACACATTCACTTGCTCTGTTATCAGTCTGACACTTATTCCTATTGCACTTTTGACCAACTCTTCCATCATCTGTTTTCAAACACGCCAAGTTACTGGGACATATTTTTTCATTTTGGCAGATTACTCTCCAGTTTTATGAAGGTCTGAGTGTTACCTGTTTAAAAATTTACCTTTTCTGCTGTTGCAAATCCGTTCCTTAAGCTTATTTAGATATCACTCTATTTGTATACTTTGGCACTTAATGCATCATCCTGTCAAATGAGATATATAGAGAAGTCCTGTAAGAGGCATAATCTAAGATGAAAAATTCAACCTCTTCATCATCTTTCTGTTCTCCAAGTCTCCCTGTCTCCTGATTAACATATCATGTTAATGACACTGTCCAACCCAAATGCAATGTCCTGCCTGCATTTTCTAAGTTGTATAGGTTCCTACCGTGTTTATGCACCTTCAGGTTTTATTGCTGCCACAGCTTCCCAGAAGTCCATATTCAATTCTTAACATATTAGTCATTCTCCACTGCTCACTCTCAAGTCCTAACCATTTTAGAAACTGGTATAAATTATTGTCTAAAATATATCTTACACTAGTGCCTTTCCCAATCTACTTCTCACTCACTCCTTTTCTGACCCCGAGATAATTTTCTCTGTCTATATTCCCACAGTTCCCCCACACTCAGTTCAGTACCAGCTCTTCATTTCAGCAACAGTCAGGGTTATTTTCCTTACCTGACCATCACTTAAACCTTACTCAGACATAATCCATGAACTCCAAATAGTCAAAGGAGTATCTGATCCAATTTTAAGTCAAGGTTTAAGGTGCTAAGGACACCTTAAGGAGTAACAGCACAGAAAGCAGAAAGAAAACAAACAGGAAACTGAAAACTTAATCCTACCCTCCAAGAAGGGAAGAGGGAAACTTCTGCCTCCTAGGCCAGGCTAAAAGCCACTCTAGCTTACAAGAAGGGAATGGTTTGCTACTGGTCTTATCAATTCTAGTTGCCCAAAAATCACTTTATCTGTGGCTTCACAAAGGGAAGGAGAGGACAAACGGCAAAGAATGGAAATCAAACACCTTTCAAGTACATATTCAACACCAGCAACACAATGAATGTGCACACAGATCTGGCTTAAAACAGAATAAAATATACTGTGCAGTCCAGTTTCAAGTTATTTGAATGAAATCTTAGCATGGTCAGGAACTTCATGGAAGAGGATTTATCGGGCTACATGTCTGTTTTTCACCTGGTATGTATTTTTCCAGGGCATCAGGAAGAGCAAAACAAGACATCTTCACATCTTGTATCAACTGCAGTTTATACAAAGAAATTCCCCTGCTTCTTCCTTGGCTTCAGTGAGCCCAAAGTAAGCCCCTGGTGAAACACAGCCAATATCTTACTAACTCAGCATCTCAGCAGTTTCTCACTCCATCCAGTACAGAATGTGCTGCACATACAAGCACCAGACCCACTCCATCAAATTTACGTCCTTTACCCAGTGGGCCTAAATTTCTGTTGTGAGATTAAACAAAAGGCAAGCTCAAATCATACCTTCTTTGCACATGGCAGTTGGTGAATGCAACCAAAGAGTTGGTTTCAAGTTTTTGCTTTACTAAGTTAGAAGGGACTCCTGATACAAATAACAAACAGAAAAGCAAAATTGGTTAATGAAATTTTTCAGTTCTTTTCACTAAAGAAACGAGTTCGGGTGCTGAAGCTGAGGCAAAACCAAAACCAAGCAAACAAACACAAAACAAAACTAAAAAAACAACCCAATTTTTCACCATATGCTACTTCTCACCGTTTGAAAAAGGCCAGACAAATAAAGCTGTCCACTTGAACTATACTGCATTATAGGGATTTTTCTGTAATGCACTACTCCTCCACTGAAGTCCCAGCATTCCATGATGTTCTTAGGAAGCAAAGAAGTATCACAACTACTCAAGTAACAAAATGAGACACAGACTTTCACTGAATTACATCAGTCTGGTGGAAATTCCAGCTTGTGCCCAACTACTCAAAGAACTGAGCTCGAGTTCAGCAGGCTGCAAAAAAGCCTCTATACATCAATAGCAAAAACAGAACAGTATTTCAGCCTCCAGGAAGATGCTGATGCCACCAAGCACAGGGTCTCTGACTGTAATTTGTATTAGCAGCACCATATCCCTTCAGGGCTCTTGTGCTTGCCCTGAATTGTCACTCACTACACAAATGCTTCCTGTTTTCTGAAATCATGGACCCCCTACTGCTTGAAATTCAAACCTCCGCCAAGCTTAAGTGGCTGTTGAGCAAGGAAATCGACTCTCCTTCACAGGAGTGCTCAAAAGAGATTTGCTTGGGGGAAAAAAAAGGGAAAGAAATACACAGTTTAGAATGTCAGGGCCAATTGAAGAGCTATCAACTTCAATAGAAATCTGACATCAGCAGACTTGAGATCCAGCTCCACCATCCTTAAGGTGTTTGAATGGGATTCAATCCTGAGATATCAGGAGTCATTGTACTTGGCAGAATAGTGAATGATTTTTACATAAAGCTTCTTCTTAGCTTTCAAAACTTTCATTATTTTTATTTATAAATACATACCAGCCATTCCAAACTGCTTAGATAATTACTAAAGACTTTCTCCAGGTCTTTTAATACTTTAAATTATATAACCTATGTTTTCAAAATACAAACATTAACAGCTTCTGTACACAAGGAAAATGAAATTTACTGTTAAATAAAGTAACTATTTCAGAATGGTGGTAGTTGGGTTGGGGTAGTGTAGAGAAAAAGGAAAAAGACAACCTGAAACTATTATTTCAAAATCCTAAGAAGTTCAGAATGATCAACATATGTGTCAAACACATACATTACAGACATGTCAAGCTAACTTTCACATTTGTGTTCAGACTTAACACAGAGTAACAGAAGATTTTAAAGGAATACACTAGCTTACATAATCCATCTGGTAAAATGTGCCTGTTTGGAACATGGTTTGGATATTATATGGTTGAACAGCTAGTAGCTAGTATTATTCTAGTCTTATTTCCATTAACTACCATGACTGCTATATATTTGATCTATTTGTATCAGGTACTACGTCCCTGTCATGAGGGGACTCATGACAGGGACATGTATAGGGACTCACCTATAATAAATCAACGCTGAATTAGGAATACAATGAGGTTCTGTATCTCCCAAACAATCTGAAAATAAAAATGGATTTGCTTTTTATCTTCAAGATAAAGGCACTTGAATTACTTTACCATTTATTTCTTTTGAAGCAATATATTCTTCAAAATATAATTTGAGATCCTACCTACAATTAGTGACAGACTAACATACAAACATAAGGAACAAAAGTCCACCTCAGCGAGTTTCAGTCATGATTATTGAAATCTCACTCTTTAAGTTTCCCCAGTGCTGGGTTAAAGGCTAAAGTTTAATTTATGCATTGGAGGCAGTACAGAAAAGAGTTGACTTGAATGAATAATTTAAATAGTGATAATGCTTTAACTAACATCTCAACTATATACCAAAATGTTTAACTTTCCACAAGGTAAGGCTTTCAGAAAACACTTCCAAATAACTGTCAGTCAAGACAGCACTGCAGCATCTAATAGTGACCATTTCTAACTGGGAAAGAAAATCACTTGCAGCAGAACACTGGGAATGAAAATAATTAATTGCTTCTCTTTTTCAAGAAGCTAAGAGGTTCCCAAAAGTATTCCTCATGCATGGCTTGCTGAAACCTGCATAGATTATTCAAGCAGTGAATAGTTTTCCCAATGATAACATATCCAGAAGGCTGCAAATATAAATGGCATTCCCTTACACAATGCTTTATGCCTTCATTATCGGATATTGTGTCTGGAATTGTGATGTAGTCATGTCAACATCCATCTCAAAGATCAGTTTTTCTTTTATTAGGGTAACAAAAGTAAAAGCCTGAAACCATTCTCTGACAAAAGTTAAATTGCTCCTTCCTCTGGCAAAATGTTGTTGAGATCAAGCCCTTGCACTCTGATTTCTATCACAGCTTGTAATGAGCTCTCTCCACCTCATTTGAAGCAAGTGAGGTAACATTTTGTAACTTGGGGCAGTACAGGTCAGTCATCATCATACAGATAATATCCCTAAGGGTCTTTCATACCCAGGCAATGCATTGTTTTATATCAATTCTTGGGTATAAACACAAGATTTAGTTTTCATCCCTCAGAAAGGAACATTTATATGTTCTCATAAAGGAAAGTTGGAAGTAAGGTTAACATACTGCTTGACACAAGACATTTGGTAAGTAACAGAAAGCACCTTAAAGACTCAACTTTAAGAAGGTGCCACTTAGTTTTTAACCAAGCCTTCAGAGAAGAGGAAGCTGTCATGTCAAGAAGCACCAATGTGACAGCAACATACAGAAGACCCAGCCCCCTCCTGAGTGGCAGCTGGATGGCATCTCAAATGTTGCTGTGTGCTCAGGAGCGCCTCAGATGAATCACTACTCTCAAAGTGACAGGGAAAGTCACCCTCTGACACCTGTCTTGAGAATACATATTCCAACTGCTAAGATGCAAAATTCATAAGAAAGATGTAGCATGGTGCTGGCTGTACTGTAACCTCAAGTTCTGCCCTCATCTTTTGCCAGGGCTGTAATATTACACAACATTAAATTAATTCTCCCGTCGCCCCAGGCAGTTCTGTAAAGACAACACCATTACTCACTTAACTAAGTAGTGTCAGAAAATGAAGAGACTGTTGTAATATTTAACCCAGAGACAAAAGCCCAAATTTAGCTTTAACAGTGCTGTCATCAGTATGACAAGACCACTACTGCTGCCTCCCACCTATGATCATAAGAGAGCAAGTCCTCAACTGCCTCAGCAAGCACCAAGACATACTATTTCTGTATCCATTTACTCCCAACTCCAGCTCCCATTTAAGTTTACCAATAAATATGATTCCAGTGATCATTTATGACAAAGCCACAATCTTAATTTTCTTCCACATTACAGAGAGATTAGCTTGCAGGATTTTCATTAAAAGCTACCCTGGAAATTACAGCCATTTTAGCTCCAAAGTTTAAATTCGGAAATTAAATCGTACACTGTCACTATTACAGTCTCACACAGCTACACAGATTCTTAAAGAGATCAGAGAATCAAAAGCAAGAACAATTCACCTATTTTTTAGTCAATATGGTGTTGCTTCCAGTTGCTGCCTGTATAGAGCTAAAGGGTCTGTGTGAACACTGCATAATCAGTAGGCAAAGTGAGGCACACGCTGAGTTTTTTAACTGCAGATGAAATTAGGGTGTATTAATGAAGATACTATGGAAAAAGTCATGGCTTCAGCTACTCTGAAACTGTAGCTGTTCTTTTGCTTGTATTACAGTGTTTGCAGTTCTCTCCTCCCCTCTCCCATTCTGCTGGGGGTTTCCGAAGGGAAAGAGAAAGAAACACAAGCATGCAGATACAAGCATGGAAATAAAGAGGCAGTTCTAAATTAAAGACAAGTACAAAACATGGATGTCTCAGTTCAAGTAAACCAAGATATAAAGTGACAATAAAGACTGAAGGCTCGGAATCCCCAACACATTTCTGGCATCATGTGTCTCAGGATGCCCCACTTTGTCCACCATATATTACAAGTCAAATCCCCTTTTTTATAAGAGTTGGATCTTCCACTACTCAGCAACGTTGCATTGAGGTGGATGAGAATAGGATTTTTCAGACTCCAAAATGAAAGGCAAAAGGCAAATTAAACCAGTCAAGTTAGCAAGAGAAAGACTCCTTCAGGACTGGCAGGCTCTGATTTGCAGTGTAACTGTAATCACCATTCATGCTTTACACTGTAAGCCTCAGGAATCACATACCCTTGGGATACCATCAGTTTACATTGTATTTGTTTTCCTGAACTTCACCTCACTGCCCCTGCCCCCAAGAGTAAAGGGTTAACACCCATCAATGATACTACTGATTAAGTCCTCCCAGTTCTGTTAGTTAAAGCTAATGATTTTACCAGACCAAAAGACCTATGGATTCACTCTACTGAAAGTCCTCTAGCACAGCAAAGAGGGCAGGCAAAAAACAGAGCAAACCCCACAGAACAGTACGTTTTAAATACCCAGACACTTAATATCTGAAGATATTTGTTGTAGCTATACCTTTTACACTCACTGCTTCTAGAGTTTTGTCAAACATCCTGACTGATAGAATGAAAATAAAGACACACATATTTTCCCCATACTGTTCCACATGCCTGTGCCCCATCTCCTGTAGTTCACCTCACATGGGAGGCTTCAGTTGATTCTGATCAGGTATTTGGTCAAGCTGACAGATCACAGCCTTCCTCAGGAAAGAGAAGACTCACAAAGGTTATTTCCCCCAAAACAGCTCATAAGAAAATAGAACAGTTAACCTCACTATCTGTAGTCCCAGGAGTTTTGGTTTTATCACTTCTCACTAAAGTTTCTGTAATAAAGCCCATTTCTCACAAGTGCTCCAAGTCTCCTCTGACCTGTCAATTCCCCTCCTGCATTCTAGTCTGTGGCAAGGACTGGAATTAAATCTCCATGTCCTGATAACCTTCACTGTCTCCCAACGACAGAAACACAGGAAGCCTTGGAAATTGAAACATAAATGTGTCTCTTTATAAACATCTTTCTTGTTCATACTGAAATATTCTGAAAAATATTTCAATTTGTGGTTGTACGAGATGTTGTCTGCTACTTGCTGCAAAATCAACCTTTTTATTTTTCCACCTATAACTGTCAGACACTGTTTTAAGAACAAGAAAAGGAAGACCAATACCATATAGAGTCTTACTGCACCTTTCTCCATTTTCTCTTTACTACTTTGGAACTGGGATGCATAAAAAAGGGAAAAAAAAAAATCCTTCTTCCTAAGCATCAGGAAAGCCTTGCAAAAAGGTCCTTCACATCAACACGATTACAACATAATTTCCAAGAAAAAAAAGAATGCAAAAAAATAAAAAGTATTCATTATTTCTACGTTCCACATGTTCTCTCAGTCACCTGTTCCTCCAAGGACATTTTTTTCCCCTCACAAAAGGTTAAGGAGGTCTGTCTCCGATCTGACAGCTGTCAGAGGAACTTAAGCTGTATAAAGACTTATATCTCACTCGCCAGACAGATTTCCTTTACTCAGCGAGAAAAGAAAAAAAGGGAAAGTACGGCAAGACTTCCTCATCAGCACCACACAACGAACCGCTTCCCACACGCACACAGCAACTTTTAAGGAATACGAGCAGAAAAACGCACTGGGTTTTAACACAATCTGAGGGAAGGAAGGAGCGGGGATCCCTCACAGGGGGCGGGAAGCCGAAGGGCCCCTCACAGAGGGAGGGAAGAAGAGGGGTCCCTCACAGAGGGCGGGAAGAAGAGGGGTCCCTCACAGAGGGCGAGAACGGAGGTCTCGGCGGCGGCGCTGCCACAGGCGCTCGCTGCCATATCGTGCGCCCCCTCCCTGCAGCCCTGCCCGGCCCGGGACCGCCCGGCCCGGCCCCGGCACCCACCGCCGAGCCAGTTGGAGGAGATGTTCTGCAGCATGGTGAAGGGGACGCAGAAAAAGGCGATGAGGAGGTCGCTGAGCGCCAGGGAGCAGATGAAGATGTTGGTGACGGTCCTCATGGCTTTGCTGCGGGTCACCACGTAGAGCACCAGGCAGTTGCCGAAGAGCGCCAGGGCGAAGATGAGAACGCAGATGAGGACGAAGGCCACCTTGGTGCGTCCCGGCAGCTCCGGGATGTACACCAGCGGCTGCAACCCGTAGAGAGCGATGAACTGCTCCCGCGTCACGTTGTTGTCCCGCAGGAGCTGCGCGAACTGCTCCGGTGTGATGTTCAGGGACCGCATCGCGCCCGCTCGGGGACCCACTTTGC
>VZRJ01000582.1:1715515-1729961 GCA_013397565.1 Ptilonorhynchus violaceus | reverse complement strand
CCCCCCCCAGCAGTGCCCCTCACAACCACCACCCACCAGCGGTGCCCCCCTCACAGTGCATGGACCCGCTCACAGCACTGCACCCCACTCACAGATGTCTCTCCCCGCTGCAGGCTGGAAATACCCAAGGTGGGAGCTGAAACTCCGAAGTCAACCTCTCCTCACGTTCGGATCGTGCTGAGAGGGAAACAAAAGACATGGTGCCATGGGTACACGGCCTCCTGCGTGAGGGGAGGCTCATGGCACCCACAGCAGGTTGGGCTGCTGCTGGTCCGTGCCCAGCACCAACGAGGCAGCACAGGGATTTTATCTGCCCTTCCAAACCCCCTTTGTGCCAACGCCCCTACAGGCCCTCGCCAAAGCGCAAACAGAAAAGTAATTTTCAAAATTGAGCCATCGAGCTCGCTGAGCTCCCAGGAGGCTCCTGAAGACCCCTTTCCCAGCAGTACAACCACTCATGTCAGAGGAGACATGACAGAATCCCATCCCACACCACCTGGCTGGCGAGGCTGCTCAGGTAATGGAGGCTACTAAGGAGCACTCAGCTAACTGGCTGCCAAAAAATGTCACTGCAGTTTAAATATGAATAATAATGACAGCTAAGGTCTAACAGAGGGACCCAAGTTGAAAATATGCATTGATTTGTCTTCCAGTCTGATTTAAATTACCCAGCATGGCTTTCTCACTCACCCTTTGTACTGTACAATAATACATTTAATAGCAACAACTTGCTTTAATCAGTCACATAAATTATCAAATAGGGTCCAGAGAAGGCAATAACAACAGGGAAACCTGTTTGGCAATGCTTTCCACCCCCACAGAGACAGATGTTCCATAGGGAAACCACATCACCAGGGAGAATGCTGCAAAATAGATTTTGTATAGAACAAATGCTCTGTGCCCTGGGTACATACTTTACCTGTGCAAGGGAAGTATGGGAAATAATAAAGGAAAGTCTAGCAAAAACTGTCTATTTAGAGGGTTTCTGGCTTGCCAAGGAAAATTGGAGAGGGAAGAGTTCACCCTCAAGTCATTCTCAGCAAAATAAGTATGCTCAATGAGCCCAAAGATATTTTGTGTCATCTTTGAAAAAAAATATTTCTGTTAAGTGGAAATCAAAGGAGAGAAGTTCCAATGCCTTCACTAACCTGCACAAGTTCAGTCCTCCAAATGCTGACAAGCCTCTCAAGATGTAGCTCAATGGCAAAGATTGTCTTTATTATCTCATGGTGAAAGGACCCTGTCACCTTTCTCTGGTGCAGTATTGCCATGTGTTTTGCACTGGAGACCAGTGCTCAGGCTCCCTCTCTGACAGGCTTTCTAAGCCTCGTTCTGGAAGGCAAATGCTCATCAGACTGACTTAATTCCTGACAGCCCCTTTCACATTCCCGTAAGCCTGCCTTCTTGGCTAGAAAGCTTGGTCTTTTAGTGCCATAATGATCCTGCTGAGCTTATGCTCCATATCACACAGGCAGATTTGAGTTCAATTTCCCCAGCAACTTCCCTTGGACTATACATTAACTACACCAGGTACAGCCTAAAGCCACCTTCGTGTACTCTGTTCACACATCGTTTCCTGTACCTGTTTTTCTTGCTCTTTTCCTTTTACCTCTTCCCCCTCCACGTTGTGTCAGTAACAGAAACCTCATTTAGAAGCTCTCCTATTAACGAACAAGCCAGATGCATTTCAGCAGATTTCATTCCTATTATAAAGGGCCGAACCTGGAGCCCAGTCTGTCATCGTGGACTGTTCTGTTGTGTTATTCACTGCAAAAAGCATCCAAGTGTATCAGGAACAAATAAATGGGAATAAGCCCTCACCTAAATACTGCAAATAGTCTGGGTTTATGGCTAACATGGACATTTGTTTTCTCATATATCCTTATTTTATTACTAGGATTGCTCATTACAAGTAATCAAACGGCATTAAAAATGAACAACATCTGAATGGTTATTCTACAGAATACAAACAAATCTTGAAGCTGCAGGCTATGGAAGTTTGCCATTGAATCTAGTGCAGATTTAGCTGGGTTTTTGCATGCAAAGAAAGGCACAATGCAAGTAATTTTACAGATAACTTTTCTTGTCAATACTTACCTACATGGAGAAGATAAATGTAGGGTTTACAGAAACTTTCATTTTCTGTGCGGATTATCCATCCTCTCAGCTGAAACAATAAGAGCAGCGATATCACACAAGTTATAGGGAAAATCACTAGTAACTGTATTTCCCAGCTCCTTGACCTGAATGAAATTGTGTTTGGAGTAAAAAGGGTTGAGTTACAAAAGGTGACCTCATCTCAAACCTGCTGAAATTACTGAAATGACTTCTCTGCTTCCCTGGGCTACAAATAATTGGTAAGTGGTGAAAAGTGTTTACCTTTCAGGGCAGCGACTCGTGTTCTGCCTTCTCCTGCACCCCACGGCTGCTCCAGCTCCTGCTGCTTCCTGCAGCCACAAAGCAAAGCCGTGTGGGGCTGCTGTGGCTCTCCCCACTATCATTCAGCTCATCAGTCAAATGACCAGCCAGGTAAACATGTTTTCTTGTTCCTTTGACAATTATTTGTGAAACTGATGCATTAACAAATATAAAGCAAGGTTTGAAAAAAACCAAAATATTTTAGTAAATAATTTATTATATGGAAAACAATGCATTTCTCATTATTCTTAACTGAAAAAAAATAGTAAGCCTCTTACTAATAATATTTTACTTCTGTATGTAGAATCCCAGTGAAAAAAACTTGCAACTTGAGCACAGATCATGTCTTGGGTAATTCTCCTTTGGCTTCAGTAGAACTGTATACTCTTTGGTCACAAACTAACAGACTGATAAGCATGGAAAGTTGTAGTACCAGATAGCACTCTGTCAAAACCACTCATTTCTTCATGCCACCATATGCTATTTTTTTTTTTTGCCTACATGATTTATCTGTATGACACTTTCTACTCATTCAAAAGAGTGAATTTTGTGCAGACTGAAAAATTCTGTTAGTCAATTTGTAACCTTTTCTCTTGCAAAGAGGAAAAAAGCTGTAATTGCCCTGTTTCCCTTCTAATAGCACACAAAAAGATCCGTATCTGGCAGCTGTGAAAAAAAAGAACAACAAACAATGTGCATTCATAGCTTTGCATAAGTTTTGACAACTGAGCGTGAAGTTTGTAAAAACTGTGAACAGCACACATTTGGGATATTGACAAAGCACATACTTACTGTGTGATCCTAAAACAGACATTTTAAAACAAATTTTTTCCCCTTCCAAATCTCTCCTCATACTGTCTAAGAAATAGATGGCAAAACTACTAACAAAAAAATCCCTTGACATGTCAAAATACTTTGGAAGAGATGATTCAGATCCGTGTTACCAACTTTTAAACAGCCACTGCAACTAATGATTATTAAACCTTATTAGTCTTGGATCCTTTTGTAGGTAAGTTGGGGATGAACTCCCCTCTAACCCAGATCAGTCCCACGGGTTTTAGGATGGTTCTTTAAAGCAATGGAACAGCTTAGCATCATCATTAGGTAATTTTGGGTTAAATCAGAAATAAAGTGGCTATTAAAATTGTCAAAGCATCCTCTGAAAGATAAATTTAGACAGAGCATTTGCAGTTTGTTCAGAACATATGTTTGGAGAGAGCACTGAGGCTAAAACTTCAACTTTAGATTTACATGCTTTTATACACTTAGACAAACAAACCATAAATTATCTTTGAAAAGGGAAAACTGAACACTAATTGGACTCAAATCTTACTTGGTATCTAAGGATACAGCTCAAAGTTGGTTTATCAGTGGATACTTATTTTTGGCTATTGTCTCATCTTCATGCGTGCTTTACTTTCCATCACTTGTGATGACAGGCAGCTTCCACAAAACAATATTTATGAAGAGAAGCATCAAGCCCTAAAATAGAGTAGCACATAGTTGCAAAGTATGTTGAAGTGGCTGAACAGAAAATAAATTATATTAACTTAGCACATCAGCTAACTCCAAATGTGTTGTCTCCCACTGCGTGACTCTGCTGATAAACACTGCTGGCTGGTAATCTTTATTCTTGTGAAGCCTCATGTCTCTACATCTCTAGATTTAGTGATCCCCACTGAGTTTTATAACCCAGCCCCATCTATCAGTGATATTAATGTACAGTGTGTACATGGCTGGGTGCAGGAGACAAACCTTACAGCCCCATACAGTTGTTGGTCATATTTCATACAGAATTAAATGAGAACTACTGCATACATGAACCATTCTTTGCTCAAGCTAGGGAAGCCCAGCCTCAATAGGGTGCAGGTACTCCAGCAATTCCCCATGGGACCATGCCACTGTGACACCCATGAAGAATTAACACAGAGACTAACTTGATGTCTTAAAGGAAAAGTAGCCACCCCTGCAGTGCAGACTCTTACTCACCCAAATCAAGACTTTGTTGCTAAGGCTGTTCTGACATTATTTGATTTACAGTTTCCATCCTCTGCACCATATCCAGCCCCTCAAATCGTGCAGCTGGCACAGAAATTGGTTCATTGAGCAAGAGCCTTTTAAAACCACCTTGAGAAATTGTTCCCTTCCCTCAAAAGAACCACATTTCTCATAGTTTCTGGTGCGTGTGACACTTACCTCCACTTACCTTTACCCCACCTTCTGACAATCTTCCCTCGGGCTCCTTCCCAGGTTTTCTTCCTACTGCAAATGAAAACTCTTTTAAACAAAGTCTGTGCTGGACTAGGACTTATTCTTTTAGACACTTTGACTCTGCCTGCCATTTGTTATCCAAGAATGTTTAGTGAGCTTGTGGAATCAAAAATAAGCTGCAGTAAGCAGAATGCTTAAAGGAAATAATTTAATGTACTTCTTGTTTCTATTTTCCTGCCTTTTCACCCCTATTCCCTTTCCTCATGCAAATGAAGTAAAAAAAAGAAAACGGTCAAGAGTTTCACAACTTAAAAACCATTACATATGCTATCTATAATATTTAACTTGTGGGGGTTTGGGGTTTTTTTGAAGAGTGGGTTTATTTTAAAAAATGAAATAGTGATGATGTGCAAGTAGCATGTGATAAACATGCCAAAATATCAAGCCATATATTGATTAGGTCTCGAAGTTCCTTCCTTGTGCTGAGAAGCAGTTCATCCATTCTCAATTCACTAAATCTTTTCCATTTCCATTGACAATTCCAATTGGTTTTCTCTTTTATCCACATACACAGAAATGCAGCTATTTTTTGCTACCAGTTATCTATCAACTGCCACAGTTTCCCTAAACATGAAATTAAATTTCCTCATCTTCTGATTTAATATCAAGTCTAAACCCTGGCCCAGTCCCATTTGTTAGGAATAGTCACAAATCCCTCAAGAAGCAGTTTTCTCCATGGCTATCCACAAATCTATTTCTGTTGTTCTCAGAGCACTGGGAGACAATGGCAACAGCACCACGATGCAAATATCCTCAATCCTTGTAGTCCTCATGTAATTTTCATTTCTTTCAGGGATTTCCAGATGACTTGTATCCAAAAATCAGTTCTAAACTTCTCATAAACCTCATTTACACCTACGAAGAAAGGTTTGCAAGAGCTCAGCCCCAAATGCATTAGAAAGTCTGAATACCTCTTGCTTGTTCTGTCATTTTAAGCAATCATTTTCATACTAATTTTTAAGACTTTGGTTGACTGTCACATGAAGCCTTATCTAATTGTAAAACCCCCATTACCTTGCACAGCTTTTAGCTGTTAGCATTCTATTTATCTTGCACCGGAATTAATTCTCCATCTAAGAGCAGACACAGTAATTTCTACACTTTCATTCAAGAAATAAAACAGTAATTTAATTTTCTGAGAATCCAATTCTCATTTTCTTCCTTTTTTTCTAGCGATGCTAGTACCCAGCTTTGTCATTTCCAAAATATGGTATTAAATGTCTGTACTACAGTGTCCTCAATCTTTTGCTTCTCAAGTGAAGAACTACTTACACACGAAACAGCAGATTCAGTTCTAGATGTCAAGTTAAATCTGAGGGAATCTTTGGATCTAAGCCTTGCCAGGGACATGCAGAACATGGTGTTATAGGGATTCAGAAGGGAAGCTGCACCATTTTGGAAAAAAGCACTTCTAAGAACTGTCACTAGCATTTTAAACTTATGTTACAGTCATGATTTGGTGTATTATTATTAAAATACTGTGATATGACAATTATCACAGTGTAATGCTCCCAATAATTTTAAACGTTTCTGTTTATATCATTAATTTCACGTTGTCAAGTAGAGATTTAAGCTGTTTTGACCTATAATGAATGTGTGACAAAATTTCAGTCTCCCATTTTCACGTATCAAATACACCTCAGGGAAGGTTCTTTTCTAAAGAATATAATGCTGCAGTTCTTTATGTCAGGTATTCAGTGATATAAATGACCCTAAATTATTTCTGAAAGAGAAATTCCTCTTAGAAAATGTACTTTAAAAGGTGAAATGAGCTCATGAAACTTCTGTAAGCAAAATAGCAGAATCCTACCTTCTGGCCAGGTGAAAACTTACTGATTCACCATTAATCTTTTGAAAAGCTCACCAAAAGAGCTTGAGATCTGTAGCAGAGTTCAGGACAGCTCACTGGTCATAGGTGACTGCAATGATCCATATTTTGCTTTAGGATAGTGGATTTCATGCTTTATAGCTGCTACACCTCAAAGAATGGCTTTTGCTTTCTGAAAAGGTACTGGACAAAGTAGTTAATATAACATGTTCTTACATTTCACAAGCTTTAAAGGCTACATATTCCATACTCTGGAGCAAAGCAATTGATTGACTCGCTTTTTACCCTTGTCTTACGTAAACACTTAAAAATCACAACTCCTGTTGGGCCAAATGCCAACAGGAGCAGTTAAACAGAAGATGTCACACTGACTTCCATGTAGTGATTTTTTTCTACATTAGATTAGTATTTGCAACCCTTTAAAAATCCTTGTACAACTAATAAAGAATTTACAAAGGAAAAATAACCACTTCAAATGCAAGAGAGTGTTGCTGAGAAATTCCTTGGGGAAAAAGCTGGTGAATAGAATAAGAAACCTTGGGAAGACAGACTGCAACAGAAATAACTAGGAAAGATCAACATGAAAGTATTAGCAAAATTTGTTAGTATTGTTTGGCCTCATAATTCTCTTCCACAAAAGGGCTTTCAGAGCAAATAGAGTGAGATGAAGGCTGCCCACCAGGAGATAAAATATTTCTTATCCTTTTTGATGAAATCAGAATTAGTGTCTCAGACTTCTTTTCATGTAAGAGTCGTCCTACTGTGATTAATCTGCACTTTCTCTGAGAAGTTAATTAAAACAATCACACTTCTACAAAAGATTTTCAAACACAATCTGATGACTTAACAAGTACTGGTCCCAGTGAAAGGTACCACCACTTAGAAAAATCTCGGGAAATGGCTAATCCTACCCTTTTTGATCTGGGAGTTTGCTGCTCTGCCATGATTTGAGCAGCAGCTGCATTTGTCCCCCTAAACTCCAGAGAGTTTTATTACATCCCAGAACATTCTATCCCCTGCATGTGCGGCCTGATTGGCAGCATTTTTCTAATTAAAAGATAATCACAATATTTCAGAAAGGATTAAAAAAAAAATTCAGTTCATGCAATACCCTGTGCACCACTCTGCTTCCAACAATCCACATGGTATTTGAGGAAGGATAAATCCCAGGTCCCCTAATACGGCCTGGCACAGGGAATGTGGAGCTCATGTGAGTGCTAATGAGGCTCTTGGGCTGTAAGCTGGGTATCATTTAAGCATTCTTTAATACTGTTGTGACTGGTGACCCTGCTAAGATGCTATTGCGCCATGATTTAGTTAGGTGTGATTAATATCACATAACCCTTATTATTCTAAATTAGATCAGCTTGCTCTGAATGAGCAATTCTTTTCTTTCAATTAGAATATCAAACCATTCTTCCTTTCTAATGTTTTGCATAATGCCAGCTAGACAGGGTAGCAGACAGCAAGAAGCTTGTGCTAGCACATTTCTGCTGTTTGTATTGCTGTTACCACCTGATGGCCCCAAAAATAAAATTTAAAGAAGGCGATGTATGTGCAAACACACAGATTTCAAGCTACAGGCAGATTCCAGGGCATAATTCTTATGAATAAATAAATTGTTGTAGGATGTTTAACTGAAAGCATATTAAAAATGCCAGCATCAACAGCATACAGAAGCAATGGAATTTTGTGCTTTTAAGGCTTTGGGGGTTGATTTCAACCTGGCTAAAGACGATGGAAACTTCTGGGACAGGTTTACTTCTGGGACATTTACTTTGAGTTAATGCATCTCCATGAACCAAGTGTCACATAACACCACATAAAGTTCACAGTAGGAATAGGTACAATTTGTCACAGAGTCATAGTAGATTAATAAGATAAACTCTGAGCTGGAAAAAGCACTGGCAAACATAGGACTGAGGGGAAAGAACAGGAGTGGGAAGAGACGGAATCTCACTCTCACAGTCCATGTGGGCAAAAAACTGAGTTTATTTCCCCCTTCAAGCACCGCAGCAGCACTAGGTTATATCTTGCTTTTGAATTACAGGTTAAAAGTGGATCTAGTTACAAAAGAATTTAAAATATTAAATTATTGAATAACCAAATGTCATAATCAACTAGAAAAAGACATGTAGGGTTTTCATTGTCAGTAACAGAATTTCAGTCTAAGGCTGAAACAACAAAAAGCTCTCATAGATAGATGCAACCACCAAAGACCAGAAATTCGGACAATTTTATGCACTGGGGCATTATTATGCTACAGGAAGCTTTTATAGTTATCTAAACTGTCCATAAGAGAAGTGTTATTTGCAGAGGCAGCAACTTCTTCAGTGTAATCCAAGGATAAAAACAGTCAAGAAAGTGAGAAAAAGCATTCAAGATTAAACTGTGTAAGAAATCCCGGGAATCTTAAATTAACTGAAGTGCAGTGGAACAATCTGATCTTTAAACAGTGTCAGTATCAATAAGCATTTTTGGCACAATTTATTTTTCACATTACAGAAATGTATTCAGGGCCACTGTGGCCTTTGTTTTGTACGAATGTGAGTGGTTTACAAAGTGAACACCAGGAAATAAATCTGAGGAGTTTTCTCCTGAATGTAACAGAGACAAGAAAAATAGAGCTATGAATCAAATCTTTGCCACTTAATGTTTCATAGCTATTGTTATATTGTACCCTGCTCACCATGAACTTTTAGATCATTTTATATGGAAGAAAAAGTTCAGAAAATATTCAGCCTAATAAGGAATCAGCTGCAGAAACAAGTTAGAGGTTTCCCAAATCCTCCCAAGTTAAATCACTTGCCTATTAAACACCTCATCCATGTTTCTCTGGTAGTGCAAGGAGTTTTCCAAGACAGCTGATTTGTTTGGACAAATAAGCCTTGGGCAAGCTTGTGTGTTTGCAGCCCAGTGTGCTGCCGAGCAGAGGGGCATCGGGCACCATTGGCAAGGCCAGGGGAGAGCAGCACAGGCACTTGGGGGTACTCACAGGGGTCTCCAGCTCAAGCTTGTTCAAACCTGCCCAAGAGGATCCTGTAGGATGATACTGGGAGAGGAGTGTTGCAGAGCTCCCATGAAATCTTCTCCTTGGTTCTGAAGGTAGTGGGGCCACAGATGAGGCAAGCACATAACTTCTCTTCAGTAAATTCCTAGAAAAGCTTTCCTAAGGTGTGAGCTTTCCTGTTTCTCCCATATCAAGAACAAACCATAGGCTGCAGTCCCAGATGTAACAGCGGTGAACAAAGATCGATTGTAACAAGGAACTGTTCTTTATGTTAGAAAGGACAGAATAACGACAACAGTTAACGGCAAGTGCTTGTGATGCCTCTGGAATGCAACCTGGCACGACCCAGACTTTGTCATCAATTGACATTCAAATGCTTGACAATGGAGAGCAGTAAAACGCTCTTAAGGGGGAAGCTGAGGTACACAGTTCACATCTAAACAGCTCCTCCTTATCCCAACACCATATGCTATATCCCATCCTGGCAAGCTGGAAAACTCATCTGAGACAAACACACATTTGAGGAATCATTTTAGCTTAAGAATCAGGAAGTCAACATTTTTACAAAATTTTGCCAATGCATCAGACTGTGCCATGCCATTATGTTGTACATGACATGCAGTTCTGATTCCTCTCAGTTTAAAGACATTCAAGCCAAGCTGGAAAAGGTGTGGAAGAAGGGTGGTTAATGGTACCAAGTTTTCCCATGTCCAAAACTCTTCAGCTTGCAAACGCATAATTAAAGGGGAGAGAGAACAGAAGTCTTAGAGAATAACACTGAGTGACAGAAGCTGGTGAAGTGTACATGGCTGTTTCTCAAACAAAAACCACTGAAACCAAATTAGTTTGCCTGCTTATGTTTTCTATTTTCAAGCTCACTATAGCATAAAATATTAAACTCACAATTCTGAGAAGACAAACAGTGTTTAGTTTTCTGAGTTATTGTTAAGTCCATTGTGTTGAAATATTAAATCCCACAGAAGAAAAAAAAAATAATTTGACCCAGATCAAAAAATAGAGATGGTTATTTGCAAACATCCTACCTCGCCATTCCCAACTCCAGCAAACTGCCAAATCTTGATGACTCAGGTTTTTTTCATTGCTAACTTCAGGTTCCCGGCTGACAACACTTGACAAGCTTTGGAAATTGCACTTCCTTGACTGTTATCCACAGAAAAGTAAAAATCATTCTAAACATACGAGTGTCATTAAATGTAGAAAAGCTTTTAAGACACAACCAAGTCCAACTGTAAAGTGTCCCTTCCATGTCACTGCCCAGCCTACCTGACATCAGCTGCTGCTTCAGTCTGAGCCCCAGCACGAGAAACGGAGCAAGAGCTGTGTGATGGACGACAGCCGTGCTGGTGCCATTGCTGTGAAATGGCCTCTGATCTGCTAGGGAAAAACAGACCAGGGGGACACGTGAACCAGACAAACTGAGGCTTGAGGAAGACCGAAGGACAAGCAGGATGCCTGCAGGAATCTTTTCTCTGGAGTGCAGGCTCCAGCTGACTTCCTGTGTGGGGCAGAGCCTAAGTCCCCCGCCCGAGGGCCCATTTATGAATTATGTTTAAAAAATGATAGGAACCTGCTTCATCTTGTGCTGGTGGGACACAGAGGGATGAAGAAACGTGGGATAGAGGAGAGAGGGAGCAGAAAATAGTTACTAGACATAGAAATGGCATTTTCAGTTACCATGATTTTATATAATGCAGCTGAACTTCACCTGTGTTCAGGATAAAAGTGTCATTTTCTAATTTCTCTGTCTTCCATGTCCTCAAGTTAATGACAACCAAGCTATTTCAGTGCACAACTGAAGAAGATTTTTAAAGTTAGTGCTTTTGAATAAAAAGCCCACAGCTTAAAGAGCTTTGCCTAAATACATTTTCTACCTAAAATTACACTTGAAATAATTACATTTTTTAAACATAACCTAGAATTTTTAGAATTGCTAATTAAGCCCCACCATTGCAAAGAATGAAAACCACCGGATGAGCAAAGTCACTGACTGAGGAACTGGTAATGGAGTTTTTTGATAGCTGTCCAAGAGAACTGTACTGAATTGATCCTGTAGGCCTGGCTTCCCTGCAAATCAGCTTAGCACAAAAGTTATCATTCGGTGCAGGTCAGCTGCTCTTTCCAAACCAATTAAGTATGAATGCTAAAGGAAAGTCAGTTTGGGGATGAAAACATGATTGCTTCCTGTTGCTTTAAATCTCATTGCTTTATATCAGTCCTCATTATTTATTCTTATCTTTTTGCCTTTGCCAAAAAGTATCATTGAGGACCTTTTCTTATCATTTGTGTGTAAAAACAATGGATTTTACAGAAGAAGCTATTATGGATTTTTTTTTTTTAATTTACAGGCTAAATAAGTACCATGGCTATCAGACACTTGGCATTTAATATTCGATAAAATTAGAGACCTTCAGAGAACCATCTGTCAGATTTTGAGATTTCACTGGAGAAGGGCATATCCATCTTTTCTCAGCTTTATAAAACTTTGCTAACTCCAGAGATTACCCTGCATCATCAGGTAAACTGTTACAGAAGAGCACTGCAGAAAACTTTATAACCAACACATTTTTCTTGCCGTCTCTCCACATCTCACAGAGCCCTAGACTGGAACTCTTTTCCATTTTAATAAGGTTTACTGGAAACATTGTTATAAACACAAATTGAAAGCCTGAAACACCACAGGCAACCAGATCCCTGAGAAATGTTCCAGGAGAAAGTGGTCACTGTTTCACCTGCTCCAGATCCACACTAGTTTTACCCAGCTTAAAGTAGCTGCTCATATTCTCAAGTGTTCTTAGTGTGCTGTCAGCTTCTCTCTCAGACACTGTTTTGTTGGCTATTTACTGGAAAAAACAACTCCGGAGAGAACCTCGCATCTGTCATTTGTCAGTTGTGTTTTGTTCTTATTTAAAGCCATGACTCATTGAGCTGAGGTACACAACATAAATAAAAGCATGTCAGACAGCAAGTGCTACATTGGCTGGGTAGCCCTTTTTGTCCGTTTCTGTCACTTAAATCCCAAAAGTTTTGCTTTCTTCTGACCATAGTGCACCTCTCAAGCCTCTGGGAATGAGAAAGCCCTTAAAGTTTCCAGAACCATAGTTCTTTTGGGAATCTGGCATAAATAAGTACCTGAGGAACAGTCATTATTCCATTACCCTCTCAGACCTCTCCTAAGTAGTCCACGGAGGACAGGCTGAGCCTTTCCTGTCGCAGGGGCTACCCCACACGAGGCTGGCACAGTGCATGCAGAGTGGGTACTGGCAGTGCCAAGGATACTTCAAACTTGAATGAGCTCCTAAGAAACACTGCAAGATAATTAAAACTGTAATATTGTGATGATTGACAAGGCAAATACCTCTGAACAAAGAGATTTTTTAATGTTGTCACAGGCTGAGCATGGTAGTGTCAAAAGCCTGCTCTAGTTAGCTGGCATGTGGGAATTACTTTACACTGTTTTTAGATAAATCCATTCTACACATGCCTTTTCCAAGTGTTGAATTTACTATATCCTTCAAAAATATTGTAACATTTTATGTTGAAAATATTTTCAATGAATTCTTCTTTTGGTTGAGCCTGAATTCAAAGTTGCAATAAGAGCCATCGGGTTCTTCTCTCTGTGGTGAAACAAGATAATACACCTTTGAAAATAGGCCCATGTTGTACAGCTAGGTAAAGGAAACTCCTTCCCCCATTCATCTCTTAGCCCTTATTAAGCTACTTAGATTGGGACCACAGTAAATATCTTTAAATTTTTAAGTCTATTATGTGGTAAACACAAATGCCATCATTTACTAATAAAACTGAGTTCTGTGGCAATATAATTTTCATTATACCAAATAAATGCGTATTTGTTAACTTTGACTCAAATTAAGTTTATGCATGACTCTGATTTAAAAAAACCCAACAACTTGAAAATAAGTGGTAGGAGGAGAAATCAACTTTGTTTTTTCTTATGTTAACCTTATACACAATGACCACCCTTGCAAAATAATTCTCTAGCTTCCTTTTAGCAAACCCATGTAACTATGTGCCAAAAATGGGATTTCATTTGGTCAACCTAGATTATGTAACTAGGTCTTTTCACTGATTTCTATGTGCCAAAAGTTGCAGCTCAAAGAATAGGCTTTGTTTCAAGGCGCTGTGGTAGCAGCTTTTCCTTTAATTAGCAAAGTTATTTCAGTCATCTTGTTTGTTATCCCAGAATAATGATTAGGATCCGGTACCATTGCCCATGGTACACAATCTGTACTTACGGCTGGTATATTTTCAGTAAATAGTTTGACAGCTGCAGCTATCTGACAATAAATATTCTCCCCAATATTTCCAAATACTCTTTGGAAAACTTCAGTACATGCTCTTTCTCTTACAGTTCATTACTAATTAATATAAGACTGATTGTGTTCTCACTTCAAGTTTTTATATACAGCTGTAGGTAACAGTGATAGGACTGATTATTTTAACGAGGTTTTCCAAGTAAAGTTGGAAATGTCATCCAATTTGTTTCATAGGCTTATGGTGAATTTTTTAAATTAAAAAAAATAGGACATAGAATCTGGTTTTGAATGGAATTCACAGTGGAAATATAAGATACAATTCAAGTGGGTGTCCTCCAGTGTCCTGACTTGAAGGACAGGTGTCTGTCAAGGAAAGTGGGAAACCTCCCTTGAGTACAGGATGACCTCCCTCCCTCCTCCGAATTACTGTACCTTTGAAATTATGGGGCTCTCAGGCAAAGATGTGGTAAAAAGAATAACAGTTCTTTACTAGGGTTATATAACTCTCTCTCTCTCTAGATATATATATATATATATATAAAACAAGACAGTTAAACGGCAACCATAAGAGAACAGACAAACCCCTTATCAGTTCCTTGTCTGTTGTTGGGAGAATTCTCCGTT
>VZRJ01000582.1:1628374-1715467 GCA_013397565.1 Ptilonorhynchus violaceus | reverse complement strand
AGCAGCTCTGGGCGGCGATTGGTTACAGCGTAACTCTGTACCCTGTGCCGCCGCAGGACCCTCGGGGATGTCACAGGGTATCCGTGCTCTGGATCGAGCGGGCGGAGACGTCGCAGTGTAGCAGTGGTCCCGGAGTGAAACCGGCACTTGCTGCAGACACCACCATCCTCACCGAGCGTCAAGCGGAGCGAGAGGCAAGCCCGGTCTCCACCCACCTCTCGCCCAAGTCTCAGGCAGTTCTCTCGAGATGCTCCAGCCTCTGGGGAAACATCCCCCTTGTCAGTATTTGCAAGTCTTTGTTTTCCTTTAATTGGGGAAATTGTCCTGGCTTCTGGGCTGGGCAAGTGGTCCCTTTTGTCCTGAAGTATCGTCCATTCTGTGTCATTAGCGTGGAATGCAGCTGGACAGATAACTCCCTTTTGTTCTTAAGTATCGCCCATCAATTCCCGGCCAGCCCCTCCCCACCTACACAGCCTCCCCGGTACCCTAGGGCAAAGGAAACAAATTTTCATTTCTTTTTCTAACCCATAACATCCAGGTACCCTACTTTCAAGTGCCATGTAACTGGTGCAACATTGGCTTACCTTTCAAGCACTTTCTCCAGTAAAAACACCAGGAACAAATGTATGCACAAGTTTCCAATGCTGCTCAAAACTCTAAGTTACTATCCTTTAATTGGGGAATTTGGAGAGACAAGAAGCTCTGGCAGGCAGTCAAGCTTAAAAAAGAAAAACCAGCATTTTCATTTCGTGTCTCAGAAAGATTTGGCAACAATTGTTGACATGCAAATAAAGGCAGCTTTGTTTTTAACTTTCAGGATGCAATTCAGGAAGCAATTGCTTTGGTGCCAAACCTGGCCTAACAAGGTCTTGATTTTGCCACCAATGCCCTGCTGCAGTTCCTATTCTCCTGCTGGAACCAGTGCAATGTCTTGTGGATCGATGGATTTCAACCCTACCACTGAGACAGAAAGCCAAAGCACAGATTTAAATTACTAGACAGGAATACGCCTTCTTAGCTGATGACATTACCTTATGAAATTATGAAATAATTTTGTTCAAGGTTAGGACCAAGATCTTAAACTGGCTTTGGAAGTTGGCCAGGACATACTACAGGACTGTGAATATAGCAGCAGTATATTCTGGGAGGAGGAGTGCTGAAAGAGTCAGGTAATTGTATTTGCTACCAGTGGACAACAGGTACCATTTTCCTGTAGAGGTCCAGGCAGGCAACTGGAGGTGACCAGTGTGTGGATGAGCACTGCCAGGTCCAAACAATGAGGACTTTAACAGAGCAGAGGGATGGGAAAGATCAGGCTTTTTCATCCTCCGCGGGTAGCAATAAATTCAACAGGAATTCCAGGAGTCTTGCAGTTACAATCAGCAATGCTTCAGTCACACTGGGAAATGAGAAAAAGGGGCAAGAGTTTCTGTGCATTTGTCATCTGCTTCTAACCTCAACATCTGTATACAGGCAGATGCCATTTCTGCCAGGAAAGTGGGAAAACTTGCTTTTTGGTCAGGAAACCTTTTTGTTCCCATGATAACTTCCTTCCAAACTTCAAATTATTATTTTTTACTAAGAAAAGGCAGCTCAGAATACATGATAGAGAAGACCTGTACAGAACATTCATTTCAGAGATAATTCTGAATAACTCTCACTTTGCCACCAGCAGCAACTTAATGAAAACAGCAAGTGTTTGGCAATGCCTTGCAGGTTTCACATGGGCCCAGGAGATGCCACCAATCCCAACAGTTCCAGTAAAAAGTCAAATCCTTGAGGCAATACTCCTTCCTTCTCTAACTTTTCAAACTTCTGAAAACAGCTCACAAAAATAAATCCATAATAGTGATTTTTCCAGGCATTCCTAGGATCGTTTGCAGTTGAAATTATTTCCCCAGAAAACAGCACCTACTTGTATGATTCCAATAGCAACTGGCTGCTAGAACCTCTTCTAATTACTATCCTGTTCTTCATCAGAAGATTTCTTTTCCACAGTGCCCTCACCTTGTTACAGGTGTATATTATCTAAACTTGTTCCCCTTAAAACTGGTTTTGTTTGGCAACAGAAAAGATACATGAGGAAATGACTGACCATGTTTACATCTTTAACCTCCCAAACCAGTGAAGTCCCTGGTTTTGGGCTGCTTAACTAACACTGCTGCATTCTGCTCTGAGAGTAGTGTCCTCCCATACTGGAACCTGACTGGGACCTAAAAGTTTGCATATAAAAATTAATAGAAACCCACATTTACAAGCAGAGAGAAAAGACCATGGGAAATAGGGTGTTTTCAATGCAGAGAAAGGAAGAGACAGAGAAAGGAATTAGCACCACCAGGAGAGACGAAGTCTGAGAACAGAGCAGGGAAAGAGAACAGTACCATGCTTACCATTATCATCCATTTTGGAAGGATTAACTTCACACATTTTCACTTGTCAACACAATCAGTCACAGGGAAGCAAGAATAACCCTTACAGCATTATGTTTGCATAACTGTAGTCAAAGTTTCCACTTTTCTCCTGGTTTACTGAGTCAAATAAGTTTTGAACCGTTAGGCTGGATTTGAAGAGTTTATCTTTCATACTTATCCCCCAGAGAAACACCTCTCTTACAATGCACAACACTTGCATTGACAACCAGAGTTTTTCCTAGACCTGAAATGTCACAGGACCTTTTTTATAAAGTCAGGTTCACTTCTCAGAAGAAGTGTTTCTCTTGAAAGGCTACAAATAATTCCCTTTCTGATTCATTTCCTCCTTTAACTCTGCACAGTGGCAGGTTATAAAGCCCACTTAAAAGATGTTGGTGAGATCACAGTGATCTAACTCACCCAGCAGCTGCCACGGTACAGAAAGGTTGCTGAGCTCAGACACCTGCCCTCTGGGACACCAGTTAGTGAGAGCTGTTCCCAGATGGAAATGTGACCACCCATGCTTGTGGCAGCTTTTATTTCTGATCCTGTACATGAAGAGGGCACTGCTCATCTTCTAATGTTCTAGGCCAGTGAACACGGGGTAAAGGACAGCAGAGCAAATACTGTCTGCTGTCACAGAACTGTGACAAACTGGGGAATGCTGACTCCTGCAGTGATGCTCACTTCCTTCCATAAGCTCACTGCTTTCAGGAAAGACTCCTTTTGCCTGAAAGGTGCTTTTATTTTAACACTGGGCTCCATTAATTTTGAACTAGGCACCGTCCTCCTTGAAGAACCACTGCTTTTATTTCTGCCTGAGATTTGTAGCTGCTCACAGACTCTTCATCAGATATTTCTTGAAATTTCAGTCACAAGAAGGCACAATTATTTCTGATGTGTTAAAAGCATATATTCCCATGACAACCTAGCATCTCTTTCTTAAAATAAAAAACCAAAACAGTAATAAGATTATCCTGCTTTACATTTATAGCCACTTCTACGTATTTGAAGTTAATTCATCAACAAAACATTAGGAAATACTTGAAATTCCTGGACATACTCAATTTTTTTGCAAATTTTCTTATTACTGAACAATTCTACAAAAGTCTGTATCAAACCAACCTTCTGGCCACAGCACCTTTGATGGCAACGTGGTGCTGTCACCCACAATTCAAACCAACCTATAAAAAGGATGGATCCCTCTCCAGAAGGCACACTAGGAGATTATTTTGGCATTCCACAGCTACTTAATCTGCAAAGGCAGATGTTATTTTCTTCCAGGAAGGATGTAGGAAGGTGGAATGGCAATAAATTGTGAAAGCATTCTACTCTTTCAGTTCTTACATAGAAATGCATCAATGCTTTTGCTTCAGCCCATTTGATACAACTGACTTCTGTGGCTTAGGGAATTCATAGCAGCACCAGGGCCCAGACAGTCCTGCTGCCTGGGAAGGACGCTCCCTTTCCAGCTCAGAGAGCCCTCAATATCCAGATCTCACCTTCTTCTGGACATTTTTTTATTAAGCACCATAGTGGCTTTTATAGACATGACAGTGTCTATCTTGTCTAATTAGCGAAGCAGGAATTCACCAATACTTTTACTTCCAACTTCAAGTTTCCAAAAAACACAGTAGGACACTGCTTCCACACATGCCACAAATTAAAACAACTCCCCTGCTTTGTCTCTTGACAGCAATTATGGAAAAAAATACTGGCAAAAGTCCAGGATCACCATCTGGTCAGATACTGCTTTGCAACGGCTGTGCAGTTTCAAGACCTTGAATGGCATTTTCATCCCCAGAAAAGACCCTTAAGATCAAGTCCAACCACTAACCCAGCACTGCCAAGGCCACCACAAAACCATCTCCCTAAGTGCCACATCTACAGATCTTTTAAATACCTTCAGGGATGTGACTCCATCACTTCCCTCTATGTCCTGTGCCAGGGCTTGACAACCTTTTGGGTGAAGAAATTGTTTCTAATATCCAACCTGAACCTCCCCTGACACAACTTAAAGCCATTTTCTCTTGTCCTATCATTTGTTACCTGGGAGAGGAGACCAACCCCCACCTGGCTACAACCTCCTTTCAGGTAGACAGCGATAAGGTCCCCCAAAGCCTTCTCTTCTCCAGGTTAAACACCCCCAGTTTCCTCAGCCGCTCTTCAGACCCCTCACCAGCTCCACTGCTTTTCTTTGGATGCAGAGAAAAGGACTAAAAGAAAAGGGGAAAAAAAAATAGTTACTCTGAGTCATTAATCTCTGTTGCACAAAAATCAAAGTTTCCATTAAATTCAAGGGGAAAAAAATCACTTGTTCCTTACATTGAAAGATAGTTAAGAATTTAATTTCACTGAAAAGTTTTTTAAGAGGGAATGTTAGCTCTACTCTTCGAGGCCATTATTCTTACAGCTTAGAATTACATTTTATTGATGGGTGTTCAATACAGCCCACCTACTACTAGCTCAGTTCTTTTAAAAATTCAACCACAGCTATTCATTGTCCCATAAAGGAGAGGTACAGAATTATCAAGATATACAAAAGAATTAACAGCCGCTAAAAATAATTAGATCCAACATCAGATGCAACTTCAGAAAAGCTTATTCACGCTTAATTGCTTTCCCCCACTAATGGCCCCCTGCATTGTACACCTCGCACTCATTAGCAAGTGGCATTTCTGTCACCTCGTGGGGTGACACCGTGCGAGCAGCACAGCACTGGCTACCGAGAGGCGTCAGCAGCTCCAGCCGAGGTGTGGATTGCTCCATTCACAGGGATTATTAGAGTCAATTGGCCCCGAGGGCTCAGCCTCCACACCGGGATGGGGACGGCTCCCGGGCAGTGCAGCACCACCGCCACCCTCTGCAGAGACCACAGCGGGCTGGAGGCTCCTTAGGTGGGCTCCAGGCTATGGAGAAGTGTCCCTGGAGAAAGAGAAGTGTTCAGCACAAAGGGCACAAAGCTGCCTTTGGAAGAAGGTGGGGTTTTTTCCGTTTCTTTTCGGTTCCACTTCTCGCTTCTGGTTGTATCCTCTCACAAAATTAAAGGGAAAAAAAACAACTCCCCTCTAGTTTCCCTCTGACTCCCCTACACAAAGCTCGTAGAAGTTAATCTAAAGTGCTGCAGCCACCAGGAGGCTCCTGTTTCCCAGAGAGGAGACAACTATTCCTGAGATGGCAGTAGTAGCAGGGAAGTGATGGAGCGACGTAAGCCCTGACAGTTCCAGCAGGAGAGCCGCTCCCCAGGCTTCAGAAAAAGGTGGAAATTTGACAGATCCAAATGGGCAAATTCATTTCCATCTCATCTCAAAGATTACGCTCGAAGCTGAGCATTTACATGGAAGCAAAAACGTCAGGAAAAGACCAGAAAAAGAATCCTTTCTGCCACCTCAAAGGACTGTCCCATCGGAGTCTTGTACCTTGTCTCCAGCTAAGTTCAGCCCCCGTGTGCCAGAGGAAGGCAGGAAAATGGATTCTGTACCACTCATGGCTGAGGAATGAAGTGTCCCTAGACATGACAGGAGAGCCATCACAAGAACTTAATACAGACCCACAGTGACTAAAGTGAAAGCAGGGAAAGCAACTCCAATTACCTCATGTAATCACAGTTTTAAATTGCTGAACATAAGAGCTTGATTCAAATAATGAATTCCAGTTTTAGTTTGCATCTGCATTTTTTAGCATTTTGTTGTTTCCAGTTTTCTCGGAAACCATTGGAATTTGCAAGTAGAACAGGAGCATAGACACTGTATTGAAAACCAGCGCTACGGTTCTCAAAACAAGAGGGCAGCTTTGAATATACACGTTAAAACAGTAGTCATGGAACTCAATACTTATTTACTGCATGATCAAACGATATTTTATTTTAAAAGTGCAGTTTATGTGCCAATTCCCATTGAAATCCTACTAACATAGCATTTAATATTTATCAATTTAACCAGCTCTACTTTATGACTGTTCTGCAGAGCTCCTCATGGGCATCACAAGCACACGCTACTCCCTCAAGGTATCATTTTCTATTTTCCCAGACTAAGTTGCAAACACTTTAATGGCCTTAGCCCAGCACGAGGCAGGATTTGTCTCATGCCCTGACTGATCCACAGCACAGTCAGCAGTTTCCTGGTGTGACTCTGCACACCAGCTTACAGATGTCACCTCTTGTCACACTCAGAACCGCTGCCTTTTCCTGTGCGGGCACAGGCGTGCCCTGTACAGGAGGCTGCTTACACAATTCCGTGGCAACCTGTTCTTTAAATTTCCTTCCTTGCTCTTGCTTCTAAATGAGCACAAGCTTTTACTCCCAGCCTTCAGCAGCTACAAGGGCACCCAGATTATCTTCTTTTCGTTTACTGAGGGCTGAGGTAATTCAGTTAGCTCATGTTTGCCCTCAGCCATGAACACATGCTGTTAAGACGTCCTCTGCTCCCTCAATTTACATCTGGAGTACAACGTCTCTACCTTTAAGAAAACATCTCAAAGAGGCCTTGCATTGTAAAAAAATGGTTTATATCTTTTTAAGCTTTCCATACTTGAAAACAGACCACCATCCGTACTCCAGTTCATGTAAACAACCCATGTGTAACTTGTATACCCCACTTGCATATAAACTAGGGATTCCACTGAATTCTCAGGGGAACTAACAGAAAAACAACTGTTCAAATTTACATTATATTTAACTTGAAAGTGCTTATTTCTGGTTTTTGGAATGAATGTCTTCATATTATCTTTAAGAATGCAAATCATGTTTCTTTCCTGCTGATAATCTTTGTTTTCTTTATAGCAAGAAAACATTAAATATTCACACATCTATGATTTCAGAAACTTCTCTGTCTTTGGAGTCTATGTAAAGAAACTCACCCTCTACTCTTTTTAAAAGAACATCCTGTTTGTAAAACATAACCAGTTCCCAGGCCTCAAAAGCAGCATCACTTCCCACATGTTGATAGGGACCATAACAACACATGATGCCCATGAGTTGCCTGCCTTCAGCAAAGACAACAGCTATGCACATCACACCAGCCTCTGGCCAGAGTTCCCCAAAAAGGCCTGCCTGTTCCTGGGCAGCTTTGCAAATTAAAGGCTTGGGTGAAATTCTTCTCTTTTCATCTGCTGGGCTAAATCAGTGTTTGCACTGGCGCTGGCTGGCAGAATTTATTTATTGGTACATTTGTCTTTGCACTGCTGGGCAGCAATTGCAAATCTAATTACTGCCAAAGTGGCTCTTGGGGCTTGGGCACAGGTGTTTTGCTTAATATTAAATCTAAATAAAAAACTCACTAGCAGGGACCTGTTAATAACAGTTTGTGATATGAATGCTCTGGAGGAGAAAAGGCACAGCTTTCAGCTCCCTCTCCCCTCCAAGCCCTTGCTATTTAATTCTTCATGCAGTAGCACTGTGCAAATCAGCAATGATCATCACACCATTTCCAAGTAACAGTTTTCAGAGTTGCCAAGCAAGCGTGCTCAAGTGGGGCTTTCCTCTCTAGCACTGCTGACAATGAAAACCTAATTGATTTGTGAAGCTTTATCTCAGGGGGACAGCTTTGTTCATTTTCTTCAAGCTGTGTTCCCAGTAACATCTATATAGTCCCACAGATGCAACTGTCAAGGCTAATAAATAATTCTGTTGAAAAAGCCCAAGAAGGAATTGAAAGTAAGCCAAAATGCTTCAAAAAGCAATTGAAAATGTGTTTGCTACTCTTCAAGGCACACCTTTTTTTGGGTAAATACGTAAATACACAAATACCCAGAAAAGAAATTGCCCTTTTAAGGATCTTGTAGTGTTTCTCTAAAAGCCTTGTAGTCTTGAAATAAACAAACAAAAAAAAAAGTGCTGTAGTTTTCAGAGCTCAACTCCAAAATTGTGATGCAAAGGTCACAGCTGTGACCAATACAGAAAAAATACTGTAGAAGGTGTTAACACTCACTGTTCTTCATCTCATGCTTCAGAATCTGATATTAAATCTCTGTGTAGGTTAGAGGAGCTTTAAATGAATGATTAGCTGATTTATTAGCAACTGTGCTTCTCTAGCTCTCACAGCAATTTATATTACCTGATTAGAAAGTTATGCTGGGAGAGTTATTTAATTAGATTTTCAAGCTTTTGCTATTTAAGGGGAATATGAGTGTAGAAGACAGGAGAAGAATAAAAATATGTAAAAGTTTCTTTTGCTGACTTGAAAGAGGTTTTTGCTTAAATTTTAGCTTCTTCAGTGTCTTGGATGTCTTTTATGTATTTTAAAATCAGTGGTACTCCCAATCTAGCCCTATCATTGATTGCTTTGCCCGAGGAGCAGGAATAACTCTCCAAACAGGCTGCTGTTGTTGCTGCCTCCTACAAGATAACAAAATGAAATGCTCATAACAGGTTTTGCCACATTTTCAGTCTAACATGGAAAAAAGGCAAATTTCAAACTATTTGGCCAGTAATCACCCAGCTTCCACAGGTTTCTGACTGATTCAATCAGATTAATTCAATCAAAATCTAAGGTTTACAAGCATTTCTGTATTGTGAAACAGCTCTTTAATGTTTCCCTTAAATAAAATAAAGCTTGGCCAATAATTAGCAAAGATGGTGATTCCATTTTCTAACCAGTGAACAGACAGGAGAGAGATATACTTCAGTCTGTAGATGAATTTATTATCAAGAAAAGAAGGTGTCTATTGCTTCTTTCATGGAGTGAGCTTCTCCTGAAATAAGTACCAAACCAAATCCTTTAGATATTTTTGTTCTAGAACAACATTTAAAAATCCAAAGTCAGGGGGAGGGAACTTTAACTATGCCATGTCATGGCTTAGTTGTGACTCTCAATACACTCAGAAGGTAAAAAAAAAAAAATATCTATTTTTAAAAGAGAAAAATAGAGAAACAGGGTACTGAGAACATCCTGTAAATACCACTGGTGCTTAAGCTGTCTATTTTTAGGGATGGCTGCAGTTGGTTTAGCTGCCTTTTTTTATAATAAATCAACAAAACAATAAGGAATACAAGTACAGACTAGAATAGCAATTTTAAGTATGTTTTCCATGACTATAAAAGCTACAGAAATGCCTTATTTTAGCTCTTGCTGATTAATTATCAAATCGGTCATTCTAATACAGTTAGAAAATTGCTACATTTATCATAATTGTTCCAGCATTGTCAGTCACATTTGTACTGTTATTGCACCATAGGTATTTCTATTTTGTTACTGTGGCTAGAAAAATATGTGTGGGTTAATACTATAGACAACTAGAGACAAAACTGTGTTTCAGCATAGAAAGTCATCTTACTAGTAGTACTTTCTTCCTTCCTCAGGGAGGAGGAGGATATGACTTCTCCAAATTACTCTTTGCCCTTCAGATGTTACTGAGAGCCCGATGCTGTGCCATTCCCTAGAGCCAAAATGGGAAGCTTAGGAATCTGCACTGCGATGTGCAGGGAGAAGGGATGAAGGACTAAGGACTCAAAGAAAGGACTACAATTTCTTCCCTTCATCTTTCACAGACCCTCCCTCCTGAATGAGAATTTGGAATGCTGGATGGTGTTCGAAGACAAGAAGAAACTTTCAGAAGAGGGGAAATAAAAAGGGCACAACTGACATTGAGATTTGTGTGTATAAAACTGAGTTCCAACGTCAAATGAAAATACTTGAAGAAGATGCAGTGATCAGCCTGAAAGTATAATAATTGGCAGTACAAACCCCCTGGGAAGATCAATGTGTTTTCCAGAAAAAATGTGAAAAGTCAACAAATTTCTAATTCCAGGCAGGACAAGAGGTAATGGTCATTTGGGCTTTTTGAATGTTTAAAATCCTAACATTTTTAAGAAGTTATAATCAAACTTGTTCTAAATTCTCTTCTGGGGGAAATAAGAAATCAGTTCAGTGTCCCATCTAAAAAAAAAATGTACCCAGAAGAATGACTGCTGACAAGCACAGGTGCTTATTTGAAACCACTCAATTGCCTCAGTTTGTAATGTTTGACAAGAAGCTTTTTGACAGCTTCACTTTCATGATTTCAGAGACATTCACTTCTGATCTGAGTATCTGGATAAACAGTCTTTCATGATACTACACTCCATCCACTTTGTCCAGCTTTGATAACAGCAGATTGGTATACAAAGAAAACCATTTTCTGCACCGTTTAGAACTTCAGGTGAAATTTCAACTAAATTTCATTCTAAAGATGAGTAAAAGTTTAAACTATGCCTGAGGGGAGACACTCATGCTTAAAGTCAGCTAGCTTAATTCTCAAGCTAGTCTCAGACTCTTCCTGAGTCTGAATCCATTTCCTTTGTAAAAGCACTACCTTTTTATGAAGAAACAGATTTTAAATGAGTACAAAAAAGGGGATGTTAGTCATTCTCTGTGAGGAGCCATGAAAAAAAACCTGAAGACATTCTACAGAGCACTGGGGGAGAAGGACATCCTGTGTACTGCTTAGAGCCATGGCATTACCAGAAGAATAAATTAACTTTATACAAGTCTAAGAAAAGAGGACTAGACAAGGTAAGTCAAAAGCATGACAGTGCACATGGATAGTGTCCTTTTGTGTGGAGATTCACCTCACCTTCTGACACATGATTTCATCTGGTATTTAAAAATTAAGGTTTTACTTTTGGGCAGTTGAGGGGGGGTTTGGCAAGTCAAAAACTTGGAGCAATTTTACCACTGACCTGCAGAAGAAAGCCAAAGTGAATCCTTTTATCTTCAGCTTATTCCTATCCCTGGGTAGCTGACCTCCTGACCTACTCCAAACCATTTTTTTTTAACTTTAGAAGAATCCTGGTCCAAACCAATTTAGGATTAAAAAAGAAGTTAAGGTGATGTAGTCTATTCCACACTAGCAATTACAGAACTACTCATGTAGTATCCTTATCTTTGGGCCAACTGCAGAGTGAAAGGCAGCCTGGATTTCCCATATCCCTCCCAGTGAGTTCTGAATACCATAATGCTGTGGCTGTGCTTTTAAAGTCCTGTTTCTTTGTACTTTTATGAATTCACAATGCAGATAACTATCAAAATATGAAAAATACTCTGTCTTCTTTACCACATAACAAAATAAATCAAAAGAGTGAAACATTAACAACTCATTCAAGTATTTCAATGAATAGTTTTTCCATCACTCATTTTTATGCATTTTATAGCCACTTACCTATTTCATAAGAAATTTTCAATATAGAATCTGATTGACAGTTCTTACAGAGACCTTAAAGACATCAGTCTTCACTGGAAAATTAGAAATACGGTTCAATTTATACAAAAAGATTACAAAAGAATATCTCTAATACCAAAAGCCTGAAGAACTAGACACTTTATCCATTAAATGGAAAGCACAGCCTAACAGATTAATTTATTCCAGGAAATATTCATATTGAGTTTCTCTAACTGCCAGAAAGAAGCTTTCAAAAGGTACTCACCTGATAAAAGAGTAAATCCAGCTGGCCTAGTAGGTAGGTAGGTATAGAGGAAATAGCCAGAATTTTTGGAAGGCGTAAAAATTCAGAACAGCAGTAGCCTTTACACTTGATTTAAGGGAGCTTCAGCTCTCTGGGAGCACACAGCCTTCATGCCTACAGCAGACTTGCAAGCACACACCAGCACAGAGCAGGCAGGATGCAAACTCCATCACAGTCTGGTTAGATTTTACTTCTCAAATAAGCAGCTCAGAATCCTGGTTTTTAATAACTCACTATCTTCATTTTATTTAGGTTTATGAGATGGATGAGAAAGGCCATTTGAGATGCGTGGTTGCTGACATCACAAGCAATTCAGCAATTGTAGATTCTTCATTAGTAAGGAGATCAAACTGCCAAAAGCAAGGAGGTGGAGAAAGCAGCAGATTTTGGGGAGGGGGCCAAGGATGTGGATGTATGACACTAGGAAGATTATTTGCTATCAAGAGATGATAAATTCTGCCACATACACACAGCATCACCCAGTCTCCTCGTGCCCCTCCTCACCACTGTTTCCTAACACACACAAAAGTTGCACAGACAGTAAGAAGATCCCCAGAGTTCATGGTCAAACGGTGAGCTCGGGAAGGATTCCTTTTCTGTGCTCTGTGGCATGACCAGCTGTACATGTTATTCTTGACACGTATTTCTGCAACCTGTTCTTAAAGGCTTCCGACCCTGATAGAGATTTCAGGTTTTCCAATCCATGCTAACCTTTCCGTATCTTTCCCTTTGCAAAGTCCTAGGGAACACCTCTTAATTTCCTTCAATTTAAGCCTGTTCATTCTTGCTTTACCAAGAGCAGCCAGGCAGAACAAGCCATTCCCTTCCACACTGCACCAGTCTGTAGTCAGGTGCAAAGGATGGCTCCTCTCAATCCTCTCTCCTTCAAACTGAAGAACATCGATTTGATTCATCTTTACTCACAGGTCATGTTTTCACACTTTCAACAGCTCTCTTTTCCTCTCTCTACACACTCCTCAATCGGTGCACAGCTTTCTTGGATTTTGGTACCCAAATGCTCTAGGATTTGGTACCTGATCCTCTAGGACAAGCTCTAATTAAGCAGAACAACTCACTCATCTCCCACCCAGGCTATAAATCTCACGCACATGCCCCAGCAGCATTTTTCTTTTTACAGTCTTCCCCAGGAACTGCCATCCTTTTTTGTCCAAACATTCCACAGCCAGCTCTCCCCATGCCATCACTATTCCTAGGCACTGTGACTGGTATTTGTACCTGTTGATGAATTTTTATTCTTTTCAAATGACACCTCCTGTTTGAAAAGATAATTTCAAACAAATCCTGAGCTTTTTATTGTCCCACATGCTCATGGTGCCTACTCCACTTAGTGCCCTCCTCAGGCCAATCTCCAGCTCCTTGTCCAAATCATTAATAAAAGTCAGACATATCTGATACCAAGGAACATATGCATTCAAATCCACCCTCCTATGCATAATCAGATAGGGAATTTGGAATGTAAATGAAAGCTTTGTTTTGTACATTATTACTCGACATCAGCGATACTTTGGCTCCTCCAGAACTAAACCATCATTGTGTTATGAACATTTCTCTCTCTAATGTTTTATAATCTCAACTTTAGTGCTAACTCTTTTTTATTCCATTTACTGAGCTGCAGCCTTCCTGTATAACTCCTTACTTCAAAAGAATGCATCACTGATACAATGCAGATACAGTAATAATTGTTGAAAGACAAACACATTTATTTTGAGAAACTACCTTCTCACTGACAACGAAGGCCATTGTTTAAGAGTAAGACAAGCACCTCCTGAAGATGCTTCTCATCTCAGAGAAAACTTACTTCTTTATTTCACCTAAGAACAGTTTGTCAAGCATCTTTATATTCCTCCAAGCCTCTCTGAAGGTTATCTCACAGATGTTCAGAAATTAATTGAAAAATAACAGTGAAAAAGCAGAGCAAGCTTTCATTCCTTGGAGTGCTTTTTAAGTGGAAGTTAACTCTCAGTCTCTGAGCACAGCCAGAAACAGGTGCAGGCATGGCCCAGAATAATTTAAGCACTTGTAGTACACTGTTGTTGACTGAGTTGTATTCAGCCTTGAGAATCCTGCAAAATAAACGAAGGAATAGCAGGCTTCTCTCAGGAGCTTGAAACAGAGGAGAAGATTTCCTGGGTGTTACAACCTGGCTGCTCTCCTGACAGTGGGAAAAGGGCTGATACAGCTGTGTGCCAGCCCCACACCACCTGGGAAGCCCATCCACAAAAGATGACATCTCAGAGCACCACTTCCAACCTTTTAGGGCATTTATATCACAAAGGCAAGGGTAAAGGTCCTTCAGGAAATTCAAAATCAGAATAGATACATCCCCAGTTTTATCTGTCACCTCTCTGCTTCTACAGTGAGGAGCAGCAGCTATCTAAAGCACCACTTGGCAGCACTGTCCAGCAGTGGACTGGCAGCCCAATTTTCCACCTGACTGGGAAAAAGAAGTTGGCTGTAACAGATGGATCAACCAACCAGACTGAAACCTGTTGCCAGCCCTTTGTGGCTAAACAGGGAATCACAAATCAGGCCAATGAGCTGCTGCTGGACAGACACCCCAGGCAGCTCTACGGCCAAGTGCAGAACAGGCTCAGCTGTCGGCTGTGCAAGAAAGGAGCCCACTCCACAAGCTTCTCAGGGGGCAAACCAAAGCAAGACTGTAAGGTTAAGCCATTTTACTGGGAGAGGAAAAGGCGGGGTGTATGGGAAAATTGCAGTGGGAAAGATCAGGTTTCTATCACAGGTGCCCCCTAACAATCTATAAGGTTAAAGAGAGAAGACATCTGAAAGTAAAGTACCAAAGCTCTGATCTTCCTGCAAGATGTCTGAGAAACTGTGAAGCCCAAATAAGGTGAGTCAGATTTAGAGTCTTAAGTCTGTTAGATGCTCTGAGAATTGTACCCTAATGCAGGCCATACACTGTGTTAAACAAAGCTCTCAACACACTCCAAAGTGATCTTTGCAAAGACTACAAAGGGGGCTGTCACTCAATGACAAGGTTTGTCATGGTCAGCTTAAAACACAATAAAGGAGTTAACGTTAAACATAGCACCAATTTCTTTTTTCTCAAAGAGGAGGGATATGGTCATTTAGAGTAAGAGAGTGAGATAGATGCATGCAAATATATGGAGACTGGAAAAAAAATTTTTCAGGAACCTGGTCTTTGTCTAGATCCCAATAACCCACTCAAACTTGCAGGACAGTGTAGTGCCAGACATGTGAGACACAAGGACAAAGAGAAAAGCCTCTGAAAGCGCCCAGAACAGATGGAAGAAGTGACTGAGAGGCACCAAGTTGTACTGACCGGGGCATTGTGTAATCAGGAGGGAGGCTACCTGACTGTAAAAATTTGTATTCTACTTGTATATCCAGAAAAACTCAGTAAGGGTGAAGGGAAGGAATTAACACCTCCAGCTCACTACGTACTGGTGCATTTCCTTCCTTTTCTTTCATAGGCTGCAGAGCAAAAACTTCTTCAGTTTGAAAGACTTTTTGCCCCTTAGATTTGAGGAGCACACAGGTGAAGAAAAGCAACTAAATTCAACCAGTATGTCTGGAATAATTTTTTCCTCTAAATATGACTTGGCTGCTAGTCTGTACAATTGAGTCAGTGTCAGTAAACATTGTAGAGGCTGACTCACAGGGATCAGTCAGTCCCAGGCAGTTTCTATTTGAAGGGAACATTTGGTAAAGTCTCACCTTTTGTTTGTCACCTTTTACCAAACTAAATATAATCCTACAAATAATGCTGTTATTCAAATGCCTTTATTTGATTTCAAAATAAGGGTCTCCAACTATTCAGAAGCTGTTTCAAATAGACATTTTCAAATCATTAAAATATAAAACTAGGTTGCTTCTGATCCGCTGTTTTGGCTACTAAATACCTGTCATACATTTAACAAAGCTGCACAGCAAGTATATTTGTTTCTCTGCCCTCCACAAATCAACTTTCACAGCCACTGCAACAGGAAAACTTCCTTGGGATGTAGCCAAAACTAGCAAAAAAAAAGCAAAATGTTTGTAAAACTGGTTCTGCAATTCTGGCTTACTTTCACTGGAGCTGTTCAGTCATCGACAGACTGCTAATAACTAAAAGTTCTAAAACAGGACCCATTTTTTTCATAACTGTCAGCACATTTACCTGCCGTTAGCTCTCTCCTAATAACTTTTCCTGCCCCATGTTTATCCTCCATATGTCATGATCAGAAACAATACTATACAACTCCAGGGGAAGTAAATAACTTCGAGTCAATACAGAAGCCAAAGTTTTTGATGGCTGACAAGTCAGGAATCTCCAAAAGTCCAAGCTCAGCTTTACAACTGCTTTTTATATTTTCCAGGCTGTACTACAAGTAGGTAGATTTCTCTCGCTCCTTTGGGCAGACAGAGCACAGAATACTGATTACTTACAGTTTCGTTCAACCATCTCTCATTTTCATAACCTGCACTTGTTAATACAAATTTCGGTTTTCCTCCATCTGGAGGCAGAGCAGGTTTGGCAAGACATCAGCAAACTGGCAGTTGCTTTCCTGGGGCCGTGACCAGAGCTGCAGAGGCTCTCTTATTTAGGGAAACAGTGACAAAACCCAAACTGGTCAGCTGGAATGAGTAGCCAGACTGACCCTGTTCTCAGACATGTGCCACATGCTAAACACATCCCTCCTGTTGTCTCAACATCTTCCCACACCCAGAGTTCCTTTGTACTCTTCTGATTCTCCAACATTTTAAAAGAAACTGAAGCAAAGCTCAGACAGTGCAATTTTTGGCACCCTACACTGTCCTTTTTGGATCAGCAGACCCATTGATCATTGGAATAAATTTTAAAAGTGACATGCCACATCTCACACTGAAAATGCAGTTTGATTCCCAAGCAACTTTATCCAAAGACTTTCACGTCACTTTAGATGCTCTGTTTTAATGACAAGAGACTTTTTCCACCTAGAGACATAAAAGTGAAGCTAAAGAACAAAAGTCTTGATTTTTTTTTTTCCTTTCTTCTGAGCTTTCACACAGACTCACAAAACAAAGCGCATAATTTGGGGAAACAGACCCCAGGCCAATGTCACAGCTCTACTGATTATAACAGGTTCATAACCAGTTCTTGGAAACCAAGAGTCACACTGCAGTCTGAGTCAGGGCAGAAAGATCTCCGAGCTGGCTTTAGCCTGGAAACCAGAAGCAGATCGACTGCAGCAATTCCACAGCCAAACAGATTAACCTGCAGTGAGCTCTGTGCTGGCAGAGCCACACTGCCTGCTTATGGGGGGGTGGGGGGCTTCAGCACCTTTTGAGGTGCCAGCAAGCTGCTACAGTAGTTACAGTAGTTACCCAAATTTTTGTCCAGCTTTCTGGCTCATTATGAAAGGAAGATCATCTATTTTAGCTATCATTTCAAAAGGCATGCCCCTGTGCAGTGCAGTGCTCTGAAATTCTTACGCACACGCTTGAACTTGGGGTACTGATAGATTTAGTTTGTGTCAGGGTTGATTCATCTAACGCCAATCATTTGGCAGAAGGCAGTTGATGCTTCCAAAAGAATAATCTAGTTATCCATCATCTGAAATGTTTCCTGTGAGGCATCTTATTTTGCATTATTGTTCCTCCTTTCCTTTTTTCTCTCTCTGTGTAATCACAGCCCTCAGTGTAATCACTCCACAGACTTTGTTCTCAACAGCTCAAGATCGTGTACCTTTTAAGCAGTAAAGAGAAGCTTCACTCCTTTCACACTCAACACGCTGCTCTTCTGGAGTTCCTTCTTTGTCCCACGAGCAGAAAGCTGTTTGGAAGGAGAAAGGACGATTATAATATTTCCAAAGGAGAAAAAAAAGAATGAAGTTATTACATTTGTCTGAAACTGTTTCCCTGAATGTTTCAGTCTGACTTTTCAGACCACAGATGTTTGAAACCTTCACAAACCCCACTGACATTGCTCAATGCCAATTTTATTTCACTATTTCTAATGTGCACTGCTGCTGTTTTTTCCCCTTGTTTTTGGGTTTTCAGTCTTTTGTTCTGCCAACCTAGATTCCCTACTGGGTAATAACCCCAAGCCATAAAATTCTTGCCTGTCTCCACTTGGAAAACCTGTTGTCATTCATACAGTCATTTTCTCCATAATCCTGCTGCTTCTAGTTATGCTACCTGCCCACAGTCCTGCCCTTTATCTGAGTTGTTATCTATAAAGACAAATGCCAATTTGCTTTGCAAGCTAAGCCAGGAGCCCACATTTACCCTGTGGCTTTGCTTGCTGCTCCTACCCCTCTCCACCCCATCCCAGGTATTTACTACCTCAGCATCCTCTACAAAATGGTTGCCTTAACTGCATATCCCTTTAGGACAGCTGCAAAGCTTATCAGCTCTAACTGTGCTCTTGCCCTGAGCCTTATCAGCTCCAGCAAGTGACGTGCAGGGCAGGTGAAGCACAACATCCAGCAGTGCCCTGAGTTTCAGCACATTCAGTTGTCAAGGTACTTAAAGCTGTTTCATGCACTGAGATGCTCTACATGACAATGGGATGTACAGAAAACAGTCTGTGCCTGCTGACTGTAAGGGGGTGGTGTAATCTTCGGGATAGAAATAAAGGAATCAATGGGAAATACCTGCATTTTATGGGCAGGTCCACAGGAAACATTAAGAATGTACCAACTAAACTAACCCTAGGAAAGGGAGATGCATGTATTTGTATCATGGTAAATGTTACCCTGTCATTTGGCTGCTGCTTCAACCATCATTGATTTATCTTCTTCTGACCATAGCAACCTAAGACCTAATTTATTATCAAATTAATCTGAAAGAAAACTTTAGGACTTTATGGCATTTAGTACTTTCCAGTACTTGAAAGCCTCAGCACTGTCTTTCAGTCATTGATTTTATCTCCCCAGATATTTTTCTTGTTAGAGATGTATGTTTTATTGAACACTCTCCTAAAAGCCAGGAACAAAATTCTCCATGAACTTAGCAGACTTTTCCCTTCATGTGCTCCCAAAGCATTTCACTGTATCAATAAAAATAAGCTCCAAAAATGGTGTCTCTGCTTAAAAGCATATTACTGTCCCAAATTCCATGTTGTAAGGTGTAGTATGCATCTGTGAGAAACTCACAGATTAAGGGTAATGGCCATGCAGCTTTACATTAAGCTCACTAAAGGAAGCAAGTTCAGTGATTTTGGGATGTTATGTAAGTTTTGCTGAAGAAGAAAGTGAACAAATGTGTTCTGCACAAAACTGTTACATGTTGTTAATGGTGAATTCTTGTAATTGAAAACACCATAGCAGAACAGTGGTAGCCTGGCTATATATTTAATTTAAAGTGTATTCCCAGGGATTTCTGCACATAACTAAATGAAAAATTGTTTCTCATTGATTTCCCAATATTTATCTCACTCAATTTGTGTGTTTCTCTGAGCAGAATTTTTTCTGCTTGATTATGCCACATGGGTTTAAATTTTACAGATATATGTCATTTCCCATCCATCCATCCAATAACTGAAGAAAACTAATCACACGTAAAATAGAAAGTGAATTAGAAAACATTTTTAATCTTACCTGTATTTTACATACTGCACCTCAAATTAATTAAATTCACTGTGCAGTAAGAATGAAACAGGTAAACTAGCCTTGATCTTTGTGCAAGACACGGGGAAGCCTTTACACTGACAGCAATTCATATTCCATTTGCTAGGAAAAAGGAAAGCAAGGCAGGCTTTAAAGAGTGACTAAGTGTTCCCACGTGCCAATCCTTGGTGCTTGGGTTTTATCAGTGGGAATAATCTATGGCCCCCACTGTCAAATGTAAAGTCTGCTTAAAAGCTAACAATGAATCAACAGCTTTATTTTAAAAATTTAATGAAGTTTGTGTTGAAAAATATTCTGAAAACCATCTTTTTGAAAACTCACAAGTTGCCAGAAGCAGGGCTCTTGAGGGTCTGAAGTCCAAATAAAATACAAATTAAAAATGACTTCTGAAAGATGGTTCCTCATCTATATTTCAAAATCTCACCTGGAATGCAGCTTTATGCAGCACAGGATCCTACTGAGGACTGCTTGTAGACTCCTCTGTTCTCATGGGCATACAATCTGTATTACTTCTGGTAGAAATAACTCTAAGAGCATCAGAAAATGTGCATAAATGATTTATACCGAACTTTCATGCATTAGCTCAAAAGCCCGTTTTTTAAAAGTTTATGACATTAATGTATGTTCTGTAGCTGAGCTGATGTGATAAAAATGACAAGGAAATCAATTGCAATGCAGAGATTACCCAGCTCGGATTTAAAGTACCTTGGGTTCTTCAATGCCATTTGAGAAAAGCATCAAATAGATTACAGAGCAATGTATAAATTCGAATTAATTTCACCAAAATTTATCCAAAATTGGCATAAGAATGATCAGAATGATTCTGTAAGTTTGTAGGAAAAGTGCAAGTACTGATGCTGCGTGTACCTGTCTGGGTCAACATCAAAATGAAAGAGTGACTGGCTGCTCACAGAAAAGCAGTTTTCAAAGAACAAATGGTTCACTCCTTTCTGTCATTATAGGCTATTTCAGCTGTCACTAAAGTAATGGAAAATTGGCCCATAACCACTAAGAAGGCAGAGAACTACATAAGGATTTTGAGAATTCATTCCTCAAGGTTAAAAAATTAAAAGAAAAATTACAAAAAAATCAAGAAAAACAAACCCCAAAACCTCCTAACATAAACGACCCCAAAACCTGTCTTATTTCCAAGTATCATTGTTAGAACAATTATTTTAGTCCTTTAAAAGCATGTGATTGTCAGCTGATAAAGCTTTATACTTTTTAATAACCATTTCAGACATCTTTGCTCAGAGAAAACTGGAGTGCAGATAATCACCACTTAGCACATTTTCATCTATTTTTCCTTCATACTCTGAACAATCATATGTTTGAAATTTTAGGGAATTACAGAAATTAATTACTAAACAAAAAGTAGTAGTACTGTATTTAAGCTATCTTAATACTTAATATTCCTTTCTATCGCAGAGGGATTCCATTCCATTGCTATATAAGGAGCTGAATTTTTCTTTGTGAGTGGGTTCAATTCAGGTTTATCTTTTTTACTTCTTGTGACTCATCCTGATGTTGCCATACAGCAAATCACACTGGAACATGAAATTACACAGCCTGCTCAGTCACAGTCCCTTGGAGGGAATTGGGAGATCAGCCCCAGATTAATTTCAGTAGTGTTTTTGCAGTAGGAAGTCTGGAAAAAATGCATGAAGTTACTGGAAACTTTTTTTATGAAGTTCACCTCAATGATCTACTTAGAAAAATGTCCTTGTTACCATTTTTCTGGTTGTGCATTCGTATCGAGGGATGCCCAGGCAGCCTTACAGGGCTGACTTTCCTGACCTTCCCACAAGCCACAACAGCACGTGGGACAATACAGGGAATGGCTACAATCTCTCTTCCATGACACCTGCAGTGAGCTCCAGTTGCTCCTTGAGTATCATGGCAAGACTAGATTATGCTTTTCCTCTAACACCACCACTTCTGCAAAGAACACAGCTGAAAAGTCAGATAATATTTCTGAAAATAGGAATTCCAGGGAATCGAGTACTCAGCTCTATCTGGAGAGCAAGAGATAAAACCATGCATTCAATTTCATCTTAAAAACAACTGTTATCTGCTTCAATGGCTAAAATTGTAATTTGAAAGCTTACCAATGATAGAAATACATCTCACATTTACCAGGGACAGCAGTTTCTGTCCCCCTTTTAATGCAAAAAAGAAATACTATCTCCCATCTGAGGAACAAGCCATGCACCTATTTTCCCTGATATACACATTTTTCTTCAGCAGCTTAGAAATCTCTGGTAACTTCAGCAAATGCTGTAAGACCACCATTCCAAAAATCTTAGAAATGAAAGGAAATTTTATTTTCAGTGTTCTTTCAGAGCTGGCACTCTGCAGTTCTTGTCATCCATACCAAAACCCATAAATCCAAGCTAAAATGGTGAACAGGAGTGGAAAGCAGAGCAGCCGCCTCACCAAGAGGAGAGTTCATGACTGGCCTTGTGCAATCAACGTGGTAAATTAGAGTGGGAGGCAGGAGGTGACTGCTTCCCACAAATACACTGACACGAAATCCTGTGAGCAGTCAGTGCTGCTCAAGATGAAAGACAGTTCCCAAGAAATGGGAATACAGTGGATGATTTGAAACTGAAAATTAGGAGGATCAGTAGAGCAATGATGTCCTGGGGCAGTCAGGACAAAGGGCAACGGAGACAAGTAAGCCACTTTTAAGGTGGAATAAATACATTTACAAAGGGAATTAGATGACATGGTGGCTATGACAACAAGGAACAGGACTTGATCACCCAGGATGCCTTTTTTAATCCCAGGTTCTTGAACACGGGCCTAAAACAAGGAAGAAATGTTCTTCCCTCCTGCTTAGATAAGATACAAATTTAAAAGGTGCAGAGACAGGTACTGTCATAGTGCAAACTCCAGGTGTGGGAGAGCTGCCTTTCTGCAGCAGGCTGCAAAGCAATGAGTGATTTGGCAAAAAAAGACAAAACCATCTTAATTATAACGTTTCAACATTTCAATCAGTGCAGAAATACCTTCCAGAAATACCAATTAGCTGCATCAGAACAACAAGTAATTTATTCCCGTTGATATCTATGTGAGACTCAGGCTCAATTCACTTTTCATAGGTTCTTCTGCCTCTTCTGCTATGCTGTGTTTTAGAAATAAATAGCTTTTCAAGTGTCAGTCAGGAAACTACAAAGCCACACTATCATAATGAGAGACAATTTCAGCTCCCCTCGACTGGAATTGCAGATGCCAGCCCCAACAGCAGCCAGTTTCACTGCTCCCACAGTGGAAATCTGGAAGCAGGATAGCAAATTCCCAGTGCTACAGCACAAGAAAATCTCATTGGTGGCATTCAAACGTGGAATTTCTACCAGCTATGCACAGGAGAAGACAATGGGCATATTTATTATCCTTCCTGGACAAAAAATAACTCTTCGTGTTATATTTTCTAGTTTAATTTTCTTTGCTTGAAGAAATACATTACCACATCACATATCTAACAGATTTTTCAACCGAAAGTTGAAGTGAGACTACGCCAACTGTACTTGAACAGTACTGAAAGCTACTTTCAGTTTGAAAGTGCAGACAAAACCTGCAGTTTTCTGTACTTACTCTCCCCAGAGGGAGTGCCAGTGCCTGTTTAGGTCCAACCCCTTCCCTAGCCACAAGCTGAGCCACAGCATATCCATGGCAACTACTTAAGCACTTCTTTGATCACAGAGACAGTAACATTGTACTTCATGTCATAAGGCTAGCTGATTTCTAGTCTCCTCTTTAAACAGGACAGTGGAATGCTGTAACTCCTATAGAATTCCAAGGCTTTTTTGAGCTTTGGCAAGATTAATTGCTGGATATTGACTTAAAACTCTGCATACCAAAACACTTTGGTCTCATGAAAGTGCCTTTAGTTTACTACCAAAAAAAAAAAAACCAACAAAAAACTATACAAAATCAAAGCAAGAAGTAGCAGAAATCTATCCTGTGTCTGGCTATATTTTATGGTAACAGACAGTCTGGTTGGAAATCGATTCCTTGAAATGCACTGCATCTGAATTACTACTTCTGAATCTCTTGCATAACTTGAAATTGAGAATTTGTTTTCTCTTGCAAATATTCAAACATGTCGGAACAAGATTTGATTGTATTGAAATTTATAATTCATCTCACTTTACATCTCCCTGCTGTCATTTTGCCTTGCTCTTCACTCCCTCTCCCAGAAGCAATGCTAGCTTTTCGTGATAGTGAAAGCCTTGTTTGCATTCACTCCTTACATAATGCTTCCATCATTCAATACTAAATTTTACAAAGCAAGAATAAGGTGACTAGACCTGACTAGAGCTAATGCAACAGATGCATCGCTTTTTCCTGAGAGATCAGATGAAATTACATATATAAGCCATGTTTCAGTGTCCATTCCTTAGTTCTTTGGAAAGACGAATCTCTTGTTCCTTACTAATTCAGAAGTGAAATGACAAAGCCTGTTATTTTCACAGTTGCCATTAGCTAATAAATACAAGGCTGTCAGTAAACAGTAGCTGGAGATGCTCTCAGTTACCACAGGTTACTGAATTAATAACAGCAACCTAGAATAATTTCTAATCTATCAGAATTACACATGATCTTTCTTACTGGGAGCTAGACAAAAACTTTTTGAATGCTCACAGCAGAGTAGGCGTAGTTTGTGTTAGGTCCTTAGGAATAGATTTTAGCCTAAACAACTACAAACATAAAATACAAACAATTACACTTCTAAATCTCTCTGAAGTTTTTCCGGTATTCCACTGTTTCTGTGGGAAATAACTGCCTACGCTAGCAAAAACGATTTTTAAGGACAGGTATCACTTTTATCTGAACCACCAGGAGACAGCCAACAATATGAAAGAAAACCTTGGGAATCACATAGCCCCTGTTTTCACAGCCTCTGCCAACACTCCCACGTTTATCTCTAGGTATAGCCATAACCCTGCAGCCCACTTGTACTGTGGTCGTTTTGCTTTCCAGAATCCAGACTCCTCAGAGCCCAGCAAGCCTTTTAACACACAGCTGTGATCCTGTTAGCTCCCAAATCCTTTAGCTCCTGTAGCACCAAACCGTACCCCTGTGCTTTGTCACCGCACCGTCTGCTGACTGATTCCTGTCTAGTCAGGCACCAGCCACTGATCCCTCTCTTCCCTGCCAGCAGCAGCCTCCATCCTCACACACCAGTGCTTCCAAATCTCCAGTCTCCACCCCTCAAGCACTAACTCCAACTTTTGGCAGGGCTGGGACTGGGGCTGCTGAACCCCTGGATGAGCGAAACACGAGCTCCCTGCCAGCCAAGTGCACGGTGCACATCGTCTGAAAAGTGACATCTGCCACATGAGTGAACTGCTCAGTGCCCTTAAAGCTCAGAGTTAATTATGCAAAATGTAAATCGAGACAAAACCAGCCACCCACGGGGTGTAACAGGGAAATAAAGATATTAAAATCAGGCTCCTGAACGTGTTAGTAACACAACTACACCAGAGGGGAGAAAGGGAGACCTGTGGGCTGAAAAAGAATAATTAGCAAATGAAAAAGAGCCATCCCAATTCCTGAGTGGGGCAAGCAGCATTTCCAGGCAGCTGGTTCTGAAGTGCAGCTATGAAGAACAGGCAGAGGTACCAAGAACACAGACTAACAGATCACACATACAGAAGAGACTCGTCTTACAGAAGATTACTAGAAAAACTAGTACTGAAAATGGTAATGTTGACCACAACCATTAAATATCCAGTTAAATACTTAATGAGTAACATTTAGCATTAATATTGGAGCTCTGGTTAGACAAGGCTACTGCTGTTAAATTCTGCTATAATATTTGCATGTCGCTGAAGACAAAGGTTAAACATCCTATAAAAAATAAAGCACCACATGAAAGCATTTAGGTTGCGAGCATAAGCTGAAAGGATTTTCACATTCCTTGCACATCACCTATTTATATTTATGCCAAAATTATACAGTCCACTGCATACATATCAGTCATCATTCTACTGCCTCTTTTTGAGAATATAAACAATTGCAAAATGGTGGAGAATTAGTAGGTCAGATTCTCCAGCCCTTCTGTGTGGCTATAGCTTTTCCAAATAAAATGTTGTACTTGGAATAAGATATGCTACTCAGAATAGAATAATGAGGAGAAAAAAAGGCTCTATAAATAAAATAATCAAGATTTGAAACAGCAAGAAATAAAGACTTTTGCATACAGATTAAAAAAAAAAGAGAGAGAAATGGAAGAGCAGCTCCTATTCTTCCATCCCTCAGCAGTTACTCACCTAATAAAGGCTTTCACTGCTATTCCCTGCCAAAGCACCTGCTAACTTGTATTTGGCTATGAGCAAGTGGCAGCCTTGGGAAGGGCATTTAACCATGCCCTTCATGTAGAGGCTTCCAAATAAATGTCAATTAAAATCTAATTGAGAAGATCCACATTATCCATTTAAAAAAAATACACCACCATCAAAGCTGAGCTTTACAATAATACAATAACTACAGTAATCCAAGAGTCTTAATTGAAAGGCTAAATCAGTACTTGAGGTGTTTAAAAAGATGGATCTTCTGCCATATGGGAAATTTCCAACAGTAATTTCTTTTTCTGTTCTGAATGAAAATGTCAACAACAGCAGCCAAACAAACAAAAACCCACCTCAAGAGAAACAGAAAAGAAAAACCTCAACCTTTTTTCAGAAGTACTGAACTACTATTTCAATTCAGAACTGTAAATGGATTCATTTTGTTAGCGATGAAAAATGTACAGAAGTGGATACAAAGTCATTGAAAATTATTTAAGACTACATAGAATAGAAACAAAACAGAAAAAGGCTATTTCAACATAATTTAGATGGGATGAGGTTATATTAAGCTACTTCTAAAACTGACAGATTCCACAAAATATTTTGCTTGTTTTTACAACAGTAAGAGTTTGCGTAGAATCTGTTCCACTGATTTATTTTTCCATCATGTTTCACTACAAATGCAGGACAAAACCAATCAAAGAAGAGACAGAAGTGTGGCAAATTCAGATGACGACTACAAGCATCAAAGTTCACGTTAACTATCACAGATTATCAGAGTTGCAAAGTCTAGCTCTGCATTTACCTTAAACAGAACCTTTTATTCAGGTTTATCTACCTAACTTGGCAGCACCAGCACAGCAGGAGGAATGGCACATCGGTGTGTGCCCTCACCCAGCCCTGCTTCTGCCACCTGGCAAGCTTCACTCTTGCTCCCCTAAGAGCTATAACACATCCAAGGATTCAAAAAAGGTAAGAAAATTCAGAAAGTGCAGAGTCTGGAGCAGATCCTGTTGTGTATCAATGACATCATGGCAGATGGTAAGCAATTCCCACCCCTGGAAGTTTAGCAGCTCTAGAGTGAGCAACAGAGGCTTTAAGTGAACATGTGTTTGATACTTTTTATTTAACTGAGCTCATTGCTAATGAAGGAACATTTAGGGAATGAGCTAATTTATCTGTTTATTAGGGCACTGAGCAGAGCAAAAAGCCTGGGATTAATCACAGCAACCCATGAGTTTATGCAAAAGAAGAGAACAAAACCTAACCAGCTGTTTTGAAATGAGGGTAAATCTAACCCCATGCCTCCTTTCATGAATGCTCATTAACTTCCTTTCTTTAGTCAAAGACAGTGTAATGTAAGCTTGCTTTCCTCCCCTGCCTCTTGTTTGAAAGCTCTGGAAAAGGACCTGCCTCTCACTTGCAGGGAAAGCAGATCTGTTCCTATCTCACTGTAAAACCAGGCTGCTCTAAAATCCCTTGTATTTTCCCCACAAACCCCAAATATTCACTGGCACTTGTGCTGTCATCCTGACTCACCAGGCAGCATCGAGCACAACTTGAGAGGTCTTTGAGGGATTTTAGCTACTGAAAAAAAGCACCCAATTTGTTTCCTTTCACATAAATGATGCATTATTTCTCTAAATATTTCAGTTGCCCACACTCCTAAGACCCCCTCCTGCTTCTTCCAGAGCTCACCATTCTCACTCAAAACCCGGTGATTACATTTTCCTTATTTTAAATTCTCTCCTTATTCTCAGCAAGCACCATCTCTTGCTTCCCTTACAGGGACTCTCAGGCAGAATTGTTAATGCCCCATGACAACATCCCAAACCAGAAGCAGCTCTGTGGCATTTGGGTTTTTTACACAGCCTAATGCACAACACCAGGCTCCGTTAGCTGTATGGGAGGATGTAACCATTTACGAACTCACTGCAACTAGTAAAATCCTGTAAAGCAGACTGAATCCTTTGGGAAATGTTCATCAGAAGCCCCTCTCTTTCCCATGTTGTATTTGGCATATCAGCAGAGGAGGACTAAACCTGAGGAGATGAATGGATGTCACAGAGACATTTTGCATTCCTTATTCAGGTTTTCTGTACACAGGAGATACCCCCAGAGTCTGAACTGAGCACAGCAGGTGTCACACTTCCCTTTCCCATCCCAGCTTTGGCTTTAGCAGATGTCCATAACATTTAAGGCTGGCTCTGTTGCCAGTCTGACTCTAACACTGGCACTGACCAAGGGAAACGCAGTTCATCCCCCTTTCAGAAAACTCTCTACCACCTGTCTGAATGGGGCAGAAAAAGTGCTGGGACTCACCCTCACCAAGAGATTCTTTCTCATAGCAAAGCTGTGTGGCTGGGATCCAGGTCAGCCTCCAGCCTGAAAGGCAATCTATGCAGAAAGCAGCTCATCCCCTCTTTTGCAAATAAAGCTCTCAGTGCATCCTTCAGGGCCTGGGCAAACTCTTCACACAAACAACCTCGGTTAATCCATTATCAGAATATTCCAGCAATACAAAAGAAGGGCTTTCCACGGCTTTCAGAGGAACATTTTAATTATCTTGGGCTTGTACCTTTTAATGCATTTTAGGCAATTACTAAAAGATTGCAGCCCTCTTCAGATTAGGTCCATCTGCCAAATCCCAGTCAGTGCTGTTACAAGCAGTCCCAAGCCAGTGAGCGCCAGCGATCTGCGACCACCTGCCTTCCTCCTTTGCTCTTCCTTTCTCAGTATTTACAGCCAGAGGTGGCAGAGGACAGTTGCTCATGTGAAATGCACACTGAGACTAAGAAAGTTAAAGCCAAGGAAGCCATCCTATGTGATCCTGATAAGCAGGAATCACTGCCTGGTTGGGGGCTCCACACCACAGTTCTTCACCCTCTCCACTGCCTTCAGCAAGGAACAATTATGCCCTAGTGAGATCTACCCCTTCCTTCTGTGGCTCATACAAACCAAGCAAAACTATTACAAACTAATGAGCTGTTTCCTTTGCTGCATTCAAATCCCTCTAATCTGCTCTGGTGACAGCCCACCTGCAGTGCTAGAGTGCCCAGCACAGGAAGGGCACTGACCTGTTGGAGCGAGTCCAGAGGAGGCCACCAAGATGATAAAAGGGATGGAACAGCTTTCCTATGAGGAAAGGGTAAGAGAACTGGGATTGTTCAGCTTGGAGGTCAGAAGGCTTTGGGGTGATCTAATTGCAGCTTTCTAGGACGTGAAGGGAGCCTGCAAGAAAGATGGAGAGGGACTTTTTACAGGGCCTGGAGTGACAAGACAAGGGGAAATGGCTTCAAATGGACAGACAATAGGTTTAGATTAGATACTTCTTCCCAGCAAGGGTGGTGAGGCACAGGCAGAAGCTGCCCAGAGAAGCTGTGAATGCCCCATTCTTGGAAGTGTCTGAGGCAGGGTTGGATGTGGCTCTGAGCAACCTGGTCTAGTGGAAGGTGTCCCTGCCCATCACAGTGGGGTTGGAATGAGATGATCAAAGTCCCTTTCAGGCCATTCTGTGATTCTATGATTCAAATGTATCAAAGCTGATATAAGGAAAAAAACCAGAAGAAACAACAGAGAGGGATGGGGTTTGGGGGCAGGGGAAAGAATGCCAAATGTATGTCTAGAATAGCTCTTTGAAAAAGAAACCCAAAATTTCCTTTTATTTTGTTTTTAAATTTGCAACCTAATATACCCAGTACATAAATTAAACATGGGACTTGAATTAAAAACACACCTTGAGATTCATCTGTCAAATAATTCAAGTCCAAGTGTTCCCCCTCAAGGATAGAATATCCCAGGCTAGGTAAAGTTATATAAACATTTTTCTGCAAAACAAAACAAGTATAACATATTCAATAAAATGCTGTAAGATGCAACAGAAGCTATATTCACAGATTCCTGGTTCTTCCCAAGAGGGGCTAGAAAGGAAAAGGAGAGGTATATAACATCATAATGACTGCTCAAATCACATTACTGCAGCACTGGGGAAACACTCCAACTTACAGAACTGAAACAGAGGGGCTGTTTACATTCCTGCACCAGGTACAGGCTTTATGGATACAGTTACAACAAAGGAAGACATCGTGTCTGTGAAACAGTGTTTGAGAGGAAAATACCAGAAACACAGGTAGAAGGAAAGGTCTAGAATAGATAAACTGAAAAATGTTCAATTTTGGTGCGTTCTTAATATGCCATCTTCCCATACAGGTGGCCCATAAAGCAAGATACCCTGAATGTCCTGAGGTCACTGGCCTAACATTACCATTAAAGAGCTGTAAACATCATTTCACATAAAATCCCTCAATATGCTGGCAATAAAATACTTGTTTTGAAGGACTGTCACTTCACTCCAGAGCAGCATTTTTTGTGAGGTTCAAGTCAGCTTTCAAAATTATATAAAACAAAGTGCTTGATCAATTTAATTGATAGAATAGCCACTCATCACTACCAGCAGAGCTTGCAAGTGGGAATCTTCCCCAGCAGACACATTCACTGTGTGTTAAAAACAGGCTTTCAGCATCAGGGCTTTCAAGTAACAGTACAATGACCACAATCCTAATTTTGAGATGAAATCCAGTAACAAGCATCTAAGGTTACAAGTTTTAATGATGGTGGTCCTTGTTAGAGCCACATAAAGAATCTTCCCCCATTGAGATGTCCCTGTTAGGATGGCCTTGGGCTGCTGGCACTTCCTGGGGCTGTTTCTAAGGAGCTCTTGCAGCCCCAGAGCTGTCACTGCTTGTGACCGTTCTGCTACAGATTTCTCTACAAAGGAAGTGATGGAGCAATGAAGGAATGAGACACAACCAATAAAGCATTCCCCATTTAGGCTGCTGGAAAGCTCCTTCACTGTCCTAAGCAGGGAAAAGCCCTCATCATGGAGCTACAGCATCCCTCTCTCAACAAAGATTGGTTTATTGGTTTTCTTTATTGTACCTTTACTAGCTTTTCATCCCTACAGGTTCTAAAACAGTCCCAGCAATGGAGTTCAGTGCTTCCCAGGAATCAATTTACACAGCCAGTAGTTCTTACCATGAGAAAATTTCATCCTAAATGTTGTAGCCAGCTTAATTTCATCCCATTATTTTGGCTGTAGCCAAATAAATCAAGCCTTCATCTGTATTCTGCTTCATGTTTGTAACACATTGGTTCTTTCATTACCTTCCAGTTTGTTACCATCCTGTTTGCCAAAATCTTTGTCTAAATGACATCTACAATCCAATCTTCTAAACTACAAGGATGTATCAGCAGAATAAGGGTTTGCTACCTGCTGGGAACCTGACAAGGTTCTCAGACCAGCCAGAGTGGCTCCTGTTGCTGTTACACCACACTGCAGCTGCCATCTACTCACCTACCCCTGTTTCTCTTTGCATTACTTCATTTTCCAAGTCTCTGCCTCAGATCTATTATCTCGCTTGGATTATTTCTTTCTTTTCGTGTGCTGGTTTGCACTTTTCTGAGTTACCATGAAATTATCTGACCACATAGCGAGATCTCCAGCCCTGAGCTATTACTCATATCTAGAAGTGATCTTCTTACACATAAATTAGCTTTGCAAACTGGCAGTCCCCCCACAGCCAGAAGCATATACACATCTCTTATCAGTAAGCAGTAAGTTAAATAGCCAAAAGTTTCATATTTTCAATGTTAGAAGTAAAACCTTTTGTGTTTCAATGAGTCAACCAAATAGAATCATCAGGTCTTTCTCAGTATTAAAAATATAAAGTCCTTCTTGCTAAGACAAGGTCTTTCCTTTCAAAGTTCCTCATGTTTCTCTAGTGCATTGAGATAATCCCAACATCTAAAGAAATACTGAATATTGTACATCCCTCTGCAACATAAGCACATACGAATGGAAACCAGAAGATTCCTTACCTGCTCCCCAAATAGTTCCTCAAAACCAAGAGCACACTCACTCTGGCCCACTACCATGGCAGCAAGCTGCTCCTTAGTCTACAAGTGCTTCATTATTTCTTTTCACTAAAGAAAATCCCCCCATCTGAATTCAGAAAACCTCAGAGGTCCTGAGAAGCCTGTGTTTATCCACGCTGAAAAATCAGAGATATTTTTCTGAAAGAAGCAGAACACTTAAGGAGAGCAAGCTTAATTCTCCCTCCATCTCCTATGACAGCTGGGAGCCTGAAGTAATTGCTAAACATGATGAAATTACTTTAGACATACAAAAACAAGAGAAAAAGCACCAACCTCCTGCAGCATGATAACAGCAGGGAAAATAAGCTTCTTTATACTTATACCTTTCTCTGTGTGTTGCACAGTTCATTTGTTCTTGGGATACACTGGTTGCTATGCAAAGATCCATCAGTCATTTAATTGCAATAAATTTGTTTGGTTTAAGCCACAGAACAATGTTTCTTTTAAACACTGTCACCGGGCAGCAAAACAAGTTGTGCTTTGCCCAAGTCCTGGCTAAAGCTGTGGACAGAACTCCACTCCACAAGGGGAGTTTTGGCAGCATCTGTGCAAGCACTAGAGGAAAAAGTTTTAAAGACCAGAACAATACAGGTTGGGAAAGAGACTGCAATCCAGCCAGCAGCACGAGTGGAGCTTGGGAAACAGAAAGGCACACACGGAGTCAAGTGTCTGAAGGGACTGGGTGGGGTTTGTCAGCAAAAAGTGCTCAGAACAAATGCAGAACCACCACTGTGGTGGGACATAGGGCAGACAGCATTGCAATTCCTCCTCTATTCTGTTTTGCCTGCCATTGAATTCTTAAGTAAATTTAAAGAGTCAGTGGTTCTCTCTGACTTTTAAACGTGTAAATCTCTCTTCAGTTTGCTCTCATGGAAAAGATCTTGGTAAGTCTACCTCGAAGGCTCAGGTCTCACCCCACATGCAGAAATGCAGCCCTACAGCATATCCTGGTGTGCCAGTGCCATACCCAGCACAAGGCAGCTCCAGGCAGAACACAGGGAGAAAAGCTGTTTGTTCTGCAGCAGCCTGGAACTTGAGGGCTGCACTTCCACTTGAGCAGCTGTGATCTCTCAGCTCCCTCCGCAGAGTCTTTCCCCCCACATCCTCAGTGTGCTGCACTTCACTCTCCAAAGGCTGGAGAAAAAACTTGCTGCCTTTTCCTATTGTTCTCCAAACAGATGGCAGCCCAGAGGTCAAGAGCCACCATGAAAATCAAAACCCCACTTCAGATAGTTAAACAGGATAACATCTTTCAGCCCAGCTCTTATGTTTATCAGTGCAGAGCTTTGCTGAAGCTCCCACATTAGGTCCCAAATGCTGCTGTGTAACACCAACCAGAGTGCCAAGGGTCACCTAATCCCAGCCACCACTAGCCCTGATCCCTGAGCAGACTGCCAGAGGAACGCCAGGACCAGATTAAAGGATTTGTAGATCACGACCAACTAATAAACACCACTTTGGCCAGACCAAGTAATTCCAGAGCTGACAGCTGTTATGGATGGCATGGCAACAGGTTACCAAGGCCACAATAATGACAAGATAGCTTAAACCTGCACAAAAGAGAAAGTGATGCAGATCATAAACCTGAAAATGGATCTACATCCGTATTCTGACTGCCACTGTGCATGAAAATCTGTGATGTGCCTGTCTCCTGCTTTGTAGGCTTGCCTTAGTAGGATGTTAGTGGGTATGGCCTTGATGACACATTTGCATTCAGAAATCTCACCCCTCAGGTACACAGACAGGGACTGAGTTTTGGGGTGTTTTTAAATTTGTTTAGGGCTTTTTGGTCTTTCAATTAAGCCACTATAAAATGGCAAGACTGCTTTACACCAAAGCACTTCTGCTCCTTTATGCGTTGCAGCAGATAATTAGAGCCACAGGGCAAGAAAAAAAATATTTGTTTACCCTGCAAAATGTCTGCAGCTTAAGTGACACCCAGGGGATGAGTGATTCAGGCAATCATGAGGATTTTGAATGTTGCTGTGACAGATGTTTTGCGGACAAGAGTTTAAAAAATCCTGGAAAGATGTTTAAGCAATAAAATTGATGCCTATTCCAGGTTATAATTGTTTCTTGAAGGCATAAGAACTTATATCCATGAGACTGAAGTTTGGCCTCCAATTCCCTACTTCACTGCCAGTGCCTTTAAAGAGTAATAAACACACAAAATATTCCAGCGTTCCATGAGGTTGATATCTCATGAGGCCGAGTTTCATCCTATTTTGCAGAGTTTTATACTTGGAGTGTTTTCAAACAAGAAATCTCATAAGCAACCTTGTGACTTTTTCCTCATTAGACCATGAGTCTCCAAGAGATCTCAGCCAGGATATGATCCCCCCAAACGTATTTAGCTACATTTTTTCATCACTCATTGTTGTACTGCTTTCTCTAAGGCACACAGTAGTTGAGAACTGCTGTACTAGACCTCTGCAGCAAAATACAATTTCTGGTACAAATAATTGCTTAATTTTGACTGCTTTCATTCAAACTTTTACTTGTTCCTAATACCTTCAAATACCCCATTTCTCTACAACAATTGATTTCCCCAAGTCCCTCAATCCCTGCAAGATCAGAGACCATGCAGGCTAACACTGTGATATCATTACAGCCAGTGTCCCCAAGGACAGATTTGGAGCAGAAAGGCCTTTTGCCAGACCCCAGGTATTTCCATGCAGGGAAGCTCAGTCTCCTGAAGCCCACCTCGCAGCATATTTGCAGCGTTTATCCCTTCATAAACCAGCAGTCCCCACCTATGGATGTCTGCTTTCCTTTGCTCCCCTTTAGAGACAGATTTACCCGGGATATCACTGCAGGTAACTGAGCAGTGTAAGTCATTTATTGAATTACAGAAGGAGGTCAGGAGTACTCTGATGCAAACTCCAAGGGCAGTTTTAAACTGTAGAGCCACTCTCCTTCTCTTCTGTAGCCCTGACAAACCAGTTGTCTTGTAATGCTTGATCACAGCTTTCTACAGGCTCAGGAAATACTTTCACTTTATAATGCAGCCACTAAATAATTTACTGCGGTCTTATATTAAGCCCTATGCAAAACAGACCTGCCAGAGATTCAAGAGTCTCTTCTTTCCATATTAGAAAGCAAGCCTAGGATACAGAAAGCATCTAAATTAAGCAAGAGGCTGTTGACTCCACACTGGTTTCACACCAGCTGGGGTGACACTTCCAGTAAAGCCAGCGAGTCTAACAGAACGTGCTCTCCAGAAAATTGCTTCACTTAAAAAGCCATGTTCCAGATCATCTTTCTTTAATATCTGCACCAGACCCTAAATGCCAGGGAAAACACAACCCCATGCATACACGGGTTTGCTGATTAAGAACCAAAGAAACATAAACAGTCAGAGTGCAGGACTTCAGTCAATGTTATCTTTGTGCAAAGCTGAAACAGATTGTACGCAGAGCCTGTGGCAAGGGAGAGGAGCATGAGGGAAAATCTGCACTTTTCACAGCAGATGCAGGCAAACAGATAACTGGGCAGGCTGCTCACTTCTCTATGAAATATCTGGAGTTTGTATGACATCCTTTCAAATCAATGACATGAAGTCCTGCACATTTCCCAAGACCTCTCCTATTCTCATCCTTTTATGCCTGTTCTATGCCAGCCAGCAAATTCCGAAATGAATTCCCTACAGTGTCTTCCTGAAATGAACCACCCAAACAGCTGCCTTTACATAAAGCCCAAAAGAAACAGATTTCTTTGTCTGGAATTTAATTTTGGATCATTCATTACAACCCAGGCAGGAATTGCCAGCAGTATGGCAACAAAAAGACAACTGGGCATGGCATGACACGGAGCTGGGGGGGTACATACAGAAAAGAAAACCAGTGAGTAGCTCCTTTGCAGCTGTCCCAGGAATTTGCTTGATACAGTCAGGTTTAAAAGGAGAGTTCAAGAAATATACTGGAATGTAAAAAAAAAAAAAAATAGTCCTGACAGTCAAAAGCTATTTTGCAATTTATTGTTGAGTACAGTGTCTGTAATGTAGAGCCATATGTTGGTTACTTCCTTTTACACCCTCCAAATTAGCAGCCTGCGTTACAATCACTAAGAACTTGCATCATTTGTGTTCAGTTTCATTACAGGAATCTGCACAAATCTGTGACAAATTATTTAATGAAATTCAAGTGGGGAAAATAAAATAAAACAAAATGCTCGCCATTATTTGCAGTCTGCTTTGGATGCACACAAAGCAGGAAGTCATCTCTTTCTATTCTTAATAATGCTCACTGAAGCTTGGCTTATAACTACTCAGTCAATATGAGGCAATAGAAACAACTTATTGACAGTTTTGAATTTGACATCTCTGTTCACACAAAGAAAAACAAAGATGCAGCCAGACCCTTTTGAAGACATCAGACACTGATGTGGGGGAAAGCAGCTTTTTCCCCTTCTTACAGTGAGAGCTTTTTCAGAAGGCACATTAAAATTGTGACCACCATACTTCTCACTGCTTTCTCCTACTCTGCCATTACTAAAATACTACTCATTCCTTTATGTGGCATCCATAACACTGAGACAGCTAAGAAGCCCAGAAGTAATTTATTCCATAAAAAACATGGAGTACTTTTTCTTCCTCTAAGCAGTTGCAAACCCATGTATATAATCCTCACAGCAGCAGGGAGGACATAAGAGAAATGGGATCAATTCCCTTTTCTGTAATGCTTTGTTTTCCCTGTTTTAAGATTCAGAATTACCTAATCTGACTATCTATAACTTTTGCCAGAATCCATTCCCTTTGAGAAAGCTTGGAATCAAAAAAGCCTTAACGATAATGCCAAGGTATCATTTAAAGTGACTTTAAATGCAAATTATATAAAGACTCTGCAGCACAACCCAACCCAAAGGGCCTGAGATGAGGGCAAGGGAGACAGAACATGCAAATGTGAGCACAGGATGGTACCTCAGGCCTCATCCCAGTTTTACAGCTTCACTTCCTACTTGTACTGCAGGGATTTATTTTTCCTTAATCAACCTTATCTGCTTATGCATTTTTTAAGCAAAACACTTGGATTGTTTTGCTTCTCACTAGAAACAAGCCATTTTTTCCATAGCATTTGCTCTCAGCCAATGAAATGTCTTTACATTTTCATTTGTAATAGCATAACAAAGAATCCAAAGTTAGAGTTTGTTCTGCTTTTCAGCTGTCTCTGCATGCTTGTAATGCAGTCATTGATTTGGGAGTAAAAGAGATTGATACTAATTGGCACAAGCTGCAGTAAAGAGAACTTTGACTAGGAGTAAGAAAACAAATATTTACAGCCACAGCAGCTGAGCACTGGGAACAGAGTGTTCAGCAAAGCTGCAGGATATTCCTGGAGATGCTCAAAACTCACCTGGGCAAGTCCCTGAACAACCAGACCTAACTTTAAAGCTAGTCTTGGGTTGGACTGTGTGACCTCCAAAGCTCCCTTTCAATGTAAATTTAATGCCAGATCAAAGACCAGGTGTTTATTGTTGGCTTGTGTGCCTACAAATCTTTGTAGATATACACCTCAAATCAATTTTTTATTTTTAGCCTTGTGGAAATGAGGCATAAACCATGCAATTCCATGCTGTTTGTTCGATCATTGTTCCTTGCCACCTTTTCCCAAAACTGCAATAATTTTGGAAACAAGTGAGCCAACATCAGATAGATTTGATAGAGTGCTCAGAGCTAATCGTATTTCTAAATGTTCCAAAATAAATATAAACATTGACACACACTAAGCAGTCACACAGCTGAAGGCAACCAGAGCACACGATCAGTAGATGGCTCTGCCATTAAATGTTTTACAACATTCCTCTGTCCTTGCCTAAGGGCTTCATCACAAATCAAACACAGCCATAAAGGGTCTGGCAGAGCAGGTCAGCAGCATCACTAAGGCAAGATGTAAGACAGAGAGGATAAGAGCATACCTGAGTGTGTCAAAGGAGTCCAGGCAAAAATATTGGCTAGGAGAAGGTGCATTTCATCCATGGTCATCTATGCTGATTTGTCTCCACACATCAACTTCCCTTATGACTTGCTATGTCTTGATAAATGCCTAATATTTTATAAAAGAGAAAAAACAAAACCATGTGATAAAGAGTCCTGCTCAGTCGAATAAGAAAAACCAAGAGCACTGCAATACACACAAGATCTGTCAGGAGGACAGATCCCTCCTTATCATCAGGAGAGTCACAGCAGCACTAACTGTAGGCCAGGCTGGTCACAGCTTCTGCTGATTTTCTGTGTGGTCCATACTGGAGACAGAAATGGTATTTTAAATGAGACGTCTAAGAGGAAATGTTCAAGGTTCCTGCTCCTTCATGAGAAACTAATTAATTGAATAGGGGGCCACAGTCCAAATCACTTAAAAAATAATTGAAAAGCAGATAAGAAGCACATTAGAGAAGCAAGGAGCACAGACAAGGGGCATTTACTGCATCTTTTCTTTAAAAGCTCCAAAATCTAAAGTGTTTATGTTGTGTCCAACAGACAATATTTTACACAATATACTGGCAAAAGGCAAAAGCTCTATCAGCCCCAGTGCATCTGCAGGAAGCATTTTCCACTGCTACATACAGCTTTCCACAGTAAACAAGAAAATAGCAAGACCCATTTCACCACTGTTGAGAAGAGAGGTGCTTTGGGGCTTACACTTTACAAACACAAATCCATCTGCACAAACACAAAACTATTCAGTTTTCCTTCTGCTGCACAAAATTTTTTAAGTACATCAAGGTCATATAAGTGTGATATCTTCTTTCAAATGGGGATTTGTCTGATTTTCAACAAAACAGTGACTGGAGTCCCCACTTGAAAGAGAGGGTTCCAACTCACACGTGACACTTCAGTGGTAAGATGTGACTCAAGCAATTTTAGATTAATTTTCTCATAGCTTTTCTGGTTAATTATTCCATTTTCAGCCCTTTGGACTGTTAAGTCCTAGTCTTGCAAACCAGTTGGCATGGAGTAACTCTGCTAAAGGTCATAAAGTCATTTTGCATTTATGCCAGTACCAAAAGCAAGTTGTTATTGTGCAAAAATCATTGCTTCAAGCCTTCTCTTACAGAGATCATGAGCTCACTCTTCAGTAAATGTTAATAATTAATTAATTAATCTGCACTATTTTACCATATAGTCAGGTCAAAAAAAACCAACCTAATTGTCTGTTCAGATATATGCAAACCAAAAAAACTCATTTGCTCTGGTCTACTGAGTGCCTAATTCACCAGTGAAATTCTGGTTGAGACCAGTTTCAGCCAGCAACAACTACCTCTCAGCATTCTGGTTTTACTTCCATGAGACTTACATTCGTCTAATCTAAATCACGGAAAGAGAAAAACAGCACCCTCCAATATCCAGCCCCATCACTTTTTTTCAGGAATATAAATTAAGACCAAAAAATGACAACCAAAAAAAAGTCTTTTCTAAATGTCAGTAGACAGAAGAAATTAAGTAGCCCAAGGGTACCATGTTCTGTCTGTTTTTAACATTATGAAAAAACTCAGTCCTTGATTTCCAGGGGCTTGGTTAATATACACTGTATTAATTCATATAAGTTTAGTCACAAAATGTAATTTAATCTTGCCTCATGTACCAGCACATTAGCATTTCATTTTCTGAGTATTTGTTTCGGCTGGTTTTATATAACCACCTAGAAAAACTAATACCTCCTAACATTTTTCTAACACTTTTCATTCAAAACAACATCATATTTCTGTAGTCCCCACTGAAGTCTCCCCTCTCATTTTTCTCTGTACTTATTTATTGAGCCAGGCCTCACAGAGCAGGCTAAATACCTGTTACCCTTTAAATCATTTCTTTTTTCAGAGTTCCAGAAGGTTGTAAGCTAAAGAATACAAGTATCTTGTGGCACCACCAGACAGCCTCATGTATTTCACTGGAACTTGCAGCGATGACTAGAGTGGAAAACACATTACATACATCAAAACAAATTAAAAAAAGAACACTTGGATTTATTACTCAATCACATTTTTCAGACTTTATGTAAATGCATGCATTAAGTTTTTCCTACCCTCTGCCCAGAAAACGTTTTACCTCTCAAAATCAAGCAGCTGTTCAGTGCTGGCATTGGAAATATATTTTGGGAGCGAAACTGCTGTAAAATAATGTGGGATTGTCATGGCAAGTTCCTTTCTTCCTGCCTTGCTTTCTCAGCTCTGCTTTGGGAAGGCACAGCTCTTCCCTGGCACTTCCCCAGCTCCTCACCAGCCTGCCAAGGGGGACACCTTTCTTGCTTATGTGACTGTCAACTCAATGCAGATGTGAAGATGTACCAGGTCTCCTCTTCTTTTGCCATCATGACTTCCCATCTCTTCTCTCATTTCCTTCCTTCTTCTCTGCAGGTCCTGGAAATAGTCATGTATTTGAACATTTTGTTCTTTGCCTAAAATCTCTTCAAAATATAAATTGCGACTGCATATTAGAAGCCATAGAAAGGATATCGAATTCAACCATTAGCCAGAAAATTGATTATCTGCACTTACCTTTCAAGGAAAGCCACCTTTGTATTTCATGTGATTCTTTAAGTGTAAATTCACTGTGATGGGGATCTCTCAGGCTAAATTTCTGTCCTCAATTACTCTGAGGAATCCACAGTTCCAGACAGCCACAGATTCTCACAGATTTTCAAAGTCATCATTGTAATTGAGATAATTTCGTCTGGCTGTTCAGTGCTCTGAAGCCAAAAACTACATACATGAGGCAGAAAGAGCTGTCCCTGAATTCGCAGTAAGCAAAGTAAAATACAATTCTGCACAGAAAGGAAGATCACAAGTATCCCTACAGCCCAGAAAACTTCCACAAAGCAGAGATGGCTCCAGAGTTGGAAAGATAAGGGTGGTAGACTCAGTGCAGCCCTGAAGGAGGAAGCCAAGAGGTAGCCCCTTGATGGGCCTGACCAGAGGACGTGGAAGGAAAGCAGCAGGTAGTTTTAATTCTGTAAAAAATTGATGACCAAAGGTAACAGTATTTAATGACAGAGTAATTCTAAGACCATTTGCAAAAAGGCTTTACTTAAGTGGCCTATTCAAGCATGTTAGAAGTCCCACATTTACCCAACGTGATCCCAAGGTCTCAGCAATCTTCGTGTCATTAAAAGGCTGCATAATCTTGCTACATGTGATCTATCACAGTCTACACCTGAACAGTACCTGGGTAATACTGTATTTGTATAAGGCACTTAGCACTCTGTTAAGGTCTGATTTCTAGCTATTGACACTATTGAAATCCCCTATATAAGATATTCTGGTAGTTTCTGAAGCCTGAAGAAGTTAAGGTGCATGGTTTCTCTCTGGGGCACGTCTGTCCTCACAGCTTCAGAGCTCACCATCAATACCATACCAAAGCAAGAGATCTTTTACTCTCTGTGCAGGCACTGAACCTGCAATGGTGCAGGTCCCTGGCAGAGACAGATAATGAGAGCTCTTCTCTGACTCTGCTATTTTTCCACATTAAGCACAGAGTGACTTCTACAAATCAGCAATCTCCTAAGGAAAGGTTATGCCAGTGCCCTGTTTTCAATACCCCTCTCTTCTGGGAAAGGCATAACAAAATGGGAACATTTACAGAATTTACAGTTGAGGGATTTATGAGTTTATTCAACACCTAACTAAGATCTCTCTCCAGTTGTACTCAGCAGAGATCCATAAAGTAGAATATCCATTTAGCTTTATCAAGTTCTATTCAGTATGTTACACGAAAGGAACTAAATTACGTATCTTCATAAAGCCAGATGAACTGGTAACAAAAGTGAGTCAACAGCTTCATGCAGAAAAAGTATCAGGTCAGTATATTTTCCAGCTCAGTAGATTTTTTTTTTCTCATCTATGCATAATTGTATAGATGGATAAGATGACAAACTTGACATCTCCCGTACATCCAGTCGGAGTTCCCATGTGGCACACGACCATTAGCATCCCATGAGTCATTAATTAACATTTCTGGAGCTTTCTAAGCATTTTGTTGATTTAACAACAGTGATCCCAGAAAAGGGGGAACCATCACTGACTTGCTGTGTTAAACCTGGACAAATACTTGTGCTTTTTCTTCCATTTTCACTACTACAAAAATGACAAAATTCAATTTGTGAATCATTTGTCAAAGGCTCTCTCATGGGTTACGCAGATGGATAAAGAACACTTTCGCTGCAAATTCTGTTTGGGTTTTGGTGGGACATACAGGTAGTTAAGTTCAGAAAACATCAGTCAGTTATTCTTAGGGAGATGCAGAAAAAAAAAAATCTAAGTACTGCAAACCTACAGTGAAGCTGCTTAAAGGTTTAATGTCTGGTTTGGGGCATGCCCAGAAGTCCACCCATCCTTTGGGAGCTCAGTCAGCTGTCCCACCAAAACCCAAACAGAATTTGTAACAAAATCTTCAGTGATATCATGTTCTGAAGTTGGCAGTGCATTTCTAAAGCAGGTGTAACTGAAGCTATTAAAAGTTCAGTTACCTATACACAACATTGCCAGTAAAATGTTCGTCTTCTTGCCTCTCTTTAAGTGTAACTGTTCAAACAATTCTGTTTGTTCTTCAATGCCAAACCCCAATTAGCAAAAGAGAAAGCACAAATTTAGAGAGAGGGATCAAGATGCAGGTAACTACTCCTGCAGAATGAAATACAGTCAAAATGTCACATTTACATCAACAAAACCAAAATGAATGGCAGCTATGCTGCTTAGGCTTCCTGCAGGCTCTCAGGGCAAAAGGTTATGTTAGGCTCTGTTTTCTAGGTACTAAACCTCACCAGTAAACCAGTACATGTCTGAATAATTGGCAGTTCAGAATGGATGTTGTTTCTCCCTGTTCTCTTCCACAAGTTTCTATAACATACTCTCTGTTACTGGAACACTTGCTAGAAAAATGGTGAGGAAAAAAATAAGTTTGCACAGCCTGAGATCGAAAGCAATTTTTTCAGGCCAGCCATGGTGTTCTGCAAGGTTTTCTTTATGTGAGCATCAAATAAGACTGAAAGGCAATCAGAAATTGTTCTGAAAATGCCATAAAGCCTTGATTTCTTCCCATCACTCTATTCTCAAGAAACTTGCCCACACTGCAGCTTTTAGTGGTTGTGACTTGACACTGTTTAACCCTAATCACGGCTCTCTCCCTGTAATCCCTTTGCCACACTGCTTTCTCCAGGACTGACAGCATGCTTATGGAATCAAAACCACCCCTCCTCTTCTGTCCCACTTCTCTGTGCAAGCCAGCAACAAACGGATACATTCCTCCTTGGAGCAAAGGGACATCAGGGAAGGAATGAAACATCACCATATCAGTGTTTCCCAGGAAAACTTCAGGGCAACATAACCCCCCATATAACCTAATTGCTCTAAGGCCAAACTCAAATTGTACTTCCAGAATTTGGAGAGGAATAATCTTTTGTTGTATATTGCTCAGTTGATTCCACTTCTCAGTAACAGTAGACCAAACACTGACAGTACTGGAAATTACATTCTTTTTATATATAAAACTCCATAATCTTCCAAGAAATTTTAGGGAAAAGTGCAGTTAAGCATGTTCAAAGGTCCTTTTATGGACAAAGGCCAATTTTAAATTTGCAGAAAAAGTTTAGACTTTACCAGAGATGCAAAGAACAAAACTTTTGAACAGCAAATTGGCAAGTCACTTCTCTTCAAACTTGCCTCTTGAACCACTGCTGTGAAAGCCTGTTACACTTGCACTCAGAGAATGCTGAGCTTACAGCTTCCCAGAGGAAAAAATGTCCAGACCTTTTCAAATGGAATAAATGTAACAATTACAGACTCTCTCTGTAGAAGTTGTCAAGAGATTGCTGCTGCACTCAACCTGAGTGACTGGAGTCCTCAGAGCCCCTCTGGCAGAGTGCTCTGACCAGAGCTCAAGCTTTAATCCCATATCTTTAATGCATGCCGCAGCCTAACTCCTGTTGCCAATATGGAACTCTGTAACAAGGTGTCTCAAAGCCTAAACTGCATCCAAGTCTTCCAGTGGAGCTCTTGTGTGCTTAAATCCACAAGGACTACAAGACAGACAGTGCAAGTACAGCTTTTGGGAAAGTTTCTCCTGTTTTGGAATCAACAGTCACAAAATCCTCAATAATTTCAGCTAACTGATAGAAGCCCGTGCACCCCCTTCCTGGGCAAGGCAGTACCAGTAACCACTGGCCTTGGGCTCGCAGCCCCTTGCTGCCTCCTGCTTGCCAGGGCCACAGGACTGCCAGGAAAGTATCAGCCTCTGTGTTGGAATAGATCTTTTGAAGATTGGTTTCCCACCACTGGGAACAGACATGGCCTTCAAAACATCAACCAAGAGATGCCACAGGAGTCCCAATCTGCAGAGCCTTGGGCCAACAGACATCTGTTGAAGTGATTGTAGCATACAGCAGAACCCTCTGCTCCAGGGAGCAGGTGTTGTACAGCAACACAAAATTTTATAGTGCAGAACATTGCAACTGGAGGGCACTCGCTGTCAGAAGTGACAGTGGACAGTCCAGCAGAGAAAGATTGGGCTCTACAACACAATCACGTCTCTGACCTTTCTAACCACGTACTATTTCAGACAGAAAATGTAGACTGTATGTTCAAAACAGTGGTTATAAAGTGAAAAAAATCACAGACTTTGATGTGGTCAAGTATAAACTCAACTGTATTACAGCAATCTGCTGCAAAGACAACTTGAAGTGTTACCAATACTATGAAAAATATCCTGAAGCCAATCCAGCCAATGCTGTAAGTAGACATTTCTGTCTACACAAGTCTCACATCTATCAGTTTAATGTTCTCATTTTAAAAATAACAAGCCCCTTGCCTCAGGATGCTTGGAAAGCTTTGTGGTATTGACTATTTGACCTTTCCCTCGCTGTTACTGGGAAAGCTGAGTTGACCAGCTTGAAGAAGGGACTTCAAAACCCAAACTGTTCAATTGTCAGCCTTCAAAAGTACAGTTGTCCTGACCAAGCAGCCTGTGGAGAAAGAAGGGAATGCATCTGGAGAGGAACAGTGGCAGCTTTTAGCATGTGTGGGCTGACATAAATGTGGCTGTTCCCACTGGCAGTTATAAATAGAATTTAATCTGTTCATTTATACTCTGGTGTGGTTACAGGCCAGCCCGTTCAGTGCTGGGTGGGCTCAATGTCCTGCACTGAGAGCTGTGGGCACCCTGAAATGTATAAACAAGAAAAACAGAGACAGACCTGCTCCTGTTGATGTCAGATCCTTGCTGTCCATCAGAGTTCAGCATTGCTGCAGGCAAGTGCAACCTGGAGTGCAGTGAGGTGGGATACGTCTCCTCATCCGCTGCTTCCAAGACAAGGAACTGGCAGAATTCTGCTTAAAACAAAACTCCTTGAGAACACAGCCTTACAAACCACTGCAAACACTTACTACAAAGGTCTCATTCACCTACATGCACACACACATTCCATGCAAATGAATAAAATAAGAGGGGATCAAGGAGAAACTAATGCATGTTCAAAGCTTTCCTTCATTTTCCTTGATTTTTCTTGTTCAAATAGGTTTAGGTGAGTCTTCAACTAAAACAGGTTGAGAAACACTGCCCTGTCTTCTCCCCTGCCCAAGGTAAGGTCAGCCACATCTACAACTCCTGACAGACTGTTCTCCACTGAATGGCTTCAGCTTATCTCAGCATTTATCAAGGTCAGTCCCAAAAGGCCATTAATTAACAGCCTCCCGACTAATGCAGCACTTTCTTGTGTAAAAAAGGCTTACAAGAATATTTTGCAGTTTTTAACATGTGACTTATCAGGCAGCCATGGGGAAGAGAAACTAGGCTGCTAGCCAAGGAGTTAAGGGGGGAAAAATAAAACTAGCACCTGGGGGGGTCAGGGGATGGGCAATTTAATCCAGTAACTGGCTGCCAGCAATGACAGTCATGAAAGTGCATCAGAAACAGGGCTCCTGCTGGCTCCTAGGAAAAGCAGCTGGGAACAGTGTGAGCTACACACTGCATCTGCTTTAAAACCTACCCATGGACCTCTGCATGAACTTGCCCTTTTATCTTGTGTCAGTTGTAGTCATGGTCTCCACAGTGCCATGTAACAGCAAGTGCTGTAACTTCGTGTCATGACATTTCCTTTCATTTCATTTCTAAACTTCCTACCTGGAAGCATTGCTGGGGCCCCCTGGTTTTTCTAGGGTGAGAACAGTAAATTATTATGACTCCTCTTCTCCTGCTCATTCATCAGTTCATAGTCTTCTCTCACCCCTCCTTCCCACCAGCCATTTTCAGTCTCTAGGGAGCAAATTCAGCTTTTAGGCCACAATACCATCAAGGCTCTACCTGCACATGGACTGAAGCAAAGTGTGACAAGTGATCTTTTGTTAAAATGCAGTGTTAACTCGAGCCATGTGTGCTCTGAGGGCTGCTTGGATCCTGGTCTGCAGCACAAGAGCCTAATAAGACAAATGAGACAAACAGAAAGAGGCTCCGAATAAATACAGATGACAATACATCAGCCTTGAGTGAAGGTGACACAGTAGGTGCTGAGCCAAGGCAAAACACAACATAAACAGGTTAAATAATTAAGCAATCATTTTGACTGGGTTTGGTTTTATCTAGCCAGAGGATGCCTTTGATGGATCACAGTATATTTTTACTCACTGTAAATGGCATTAAGAGGAGGTTGCTATGTTATGCCCTTAAGGTTAACAGATGCTTTATACCCAGCTGCATGGGAGAACCACTGTGCATGCTGTTCATGAAGCAGCAAGTTAGATTTCCTGAAGATAACAGGATCTATAAAATGTTTTTAAATCTTAACATCAAGCAGGAAGGAAAAGGGGAAGGGGCATAGGGGAAAAAAAAGAAAACATAAACCAAAACTAAAAAACCCCAGCCTCATTCTTCCCTTCACAGGCCACACCAACTACATCCATATCATTCCTAAGGAAAATTTTGGCTGTGTTCACTAAGGAACAACCCGAGACCATTCCAAGTGAGGCCCACAGGTGGGACTGCCCATGCTGCAATAAGTACTGTTGAGACAGTGAATAGGATAAAGTGCAAGCTGAGACAAAACACTGCTTACTTAAATTATTTGTTGGAACAGTGGATGGCAATGGTGTAAAGTCAGTTCTCTTGTCAAGCTGCTGTTGCTGGAACTCATAAAAAAATGAATGGGCCTTTTTTTTTTTTTTTCCTTAATTTAGCATTCATATTCACTCTGTGGTGCCAGCACAGTCAGGATCTATAAACTCTTCATTTCCTCCAGCCATCCTTATAATCAGAAGATTGTTTTCTGAAAATAAACATAAATGCCAGAAGGGTAAGCAGAGATAAATAGGTAAGATAGTTAATGAAGCATCCACAGAGTAACTTGCCTGATTTAATATTTCTGCATACAAAGACAAAGCAATCAGTGTGAAAGAAGAGAAGATGTGAGAAATACGTGGCAACTGATACAGAGCAAGACTTCTAATGACATTTTCACTAGGTTTCAGAGATACTACTGTGCCTTTTACACCTCATTATATGCAGCCTGTTATTATTGAAGGAGGCCTTGAGAACAGGAAGGGTAAGAGGAAAGCACATTTACTGCAAAGTGTGTGGAAATACTCACCTACATAAGGTGGCTTTTATCTTTTTTTTCTTCCTTCAGGCTACCTCACTGTCATGACACACTTCGTAGATATGTGTGAAAGAATGACCAAGACTCAGACCTTTTGTTCTACCATTCTGCTACCTATTGAAATTAAGGCTGGAAGTAGCCAAAAAGTTAAAGTTATCAGATTATCCTGTGGATGAAATTCTATTTGCATGTGCTTTAGATCCAGGAGGATTTATGAGCCCATTTCCCACAGGTGTCAGTGGAAGATTAATTTGGCCATTTTTTCTTGTGGTAGCAGACTAGATTAGTTTGTGTCTTATAACACATCATAAGCATGATATGATATATATAACATCATAAGCATATATGATTATATAACACATATAACATATCCTCATCTTTCCTGTCCTTTCTGCTCCACAAGAGTACTGAGTTTTTCCTGCTAATTACATGGTTAATTTCTAAAATATCAGATCCTCCACAGCCTTCCAATTTCTTTGGACAGTGCAGGGCAGTTACACTGGTGCTTGAATGATTTGAAATAACACCCCAGGCTTACTAAAACGTGGCAGTAACTCAGGGTCCACAGGTTAGCAATCTCTGTAAATCAAATAATACTGCACAGCAAAATCTGTTCCGCTAAACTCCCCAATTGTAAATGCATGAGTTGAACAAAAACATATTTTCTCATTTCTCATAACTGTGTCTGGGGAGGAGTAGTGGATATTGTCTGTGCTCAGACTGAGAAGGTAAATGCTTAACATTAATAAAAATGTCATGTGTATAAACCCTGCTTCTATTTCCAATAAACTATTTTGTTCACTGTTCTCTCTCTCATTTCATAGCGAACACAAGATTACATTAAAAGATTCTGAAACCATAACAACAAAAAATTCAATGGTCTGACTCATGCTTTAGGTCAAGGAAACCAGATAAAGCAATCTGAAATAGGTACAAAAAAACCCCAAAACATTAAGCAAGTGATTCAAGAGAGAACGACAGTCTGAGCACCACCACTGCCTGCATGAGATTACTTGGAACAACAGCACCATCCCCTGCCCACCTGGCAAATGGCACAGGCCTGGAGAAAGTGACACTCCTGTCCCAGTTGGGAAATGGGAATTCAACTCACTCCATCGACACCCAGAGGAACTTGAGCGGTAACTACAGGCACTAAAAGATGAAACAAGGCTTTCCACATAGCTTTTTGCTGATTAGAGCAACACTTCTTGAAGGCACAAGTAGAAAATGCCTTTTGTGGTTTATTTGCAGCCACTGCATGACATTTCAGTGTTTCTGTAGAAGCTTTGTAGAACAGGCACAAAATAACCATATGATAAAAGCTTTACTCAGACAAAGAGATTAAGCCTTTCATTTTCAAGTCAGAAATGGAATATCAGAAGCAATGAACTACAGATACTTGACAGGTGAGTTATCTACAATGTGCATTCCACATACCTATTCCAGACTCTGGATTCTTTTTCAACAACATAACTTTTACCGTAGTGTTTAATTCTTTTGAAGATTTTTTTTTTCATTTAAAACTTGCAAGACACAGGAAAGATTAATTTCGGAGGAGAAAGTTAGTATTTCTGATGAAAGCAACCCAGGGCAGCTGCATGTTCTGCACCAGCCACCCCACCTCTCCTTGAGAGCCAAATGGAGGCAGACAAGAACCAGCCTGTTACAAATTTATACCAAGTCACAGCGATGAAATGGGGAAAAAGAAGAAACTACTTGAGCAGTGGAAAGGTCCCATTTCTGAGGCACTTCAATGACAGGACAAAACTCACCCTCAAAGTCAGCATCTCTAGTAACAGCTTCAGCAGAGAACCAGCACCTCAGATATAAGGACTGATCTAATCTCATTTCTCCATATTCAGTCACTCTCCAAGCAGCTTGGAACAAAGATGCAGTAAAAAAAGTTTGTACTCTGTCACGGTCCAGCAATCCCAACTTCCCCCAGCCTGTTCCTCTTTAGAGGGTCATGGAAAGGGGAAGAAAACATCAGCTTTAAAGTCTATCAAGTGGCATTTCCAGAGGACACCAAACCTCCACACAAAAGCTGTCACCCAACGCTCTTCACTGTGAAGACTCACCAGTTCTCTGACTTTTAGATGTATTGTATACTAAATCAAAAAGAAGAGTTATTGCTTAGGCTTTTCATGCATAACATTGCCTTGTTCATAAATTACTGCTTTCAAGACATATTTGAGTAATTGAGTGCCCACAGCAATTCCAGCTATCAGAGAGTTGAAGTGGGATAAAGAAACAATATGAAGAGCACTTACCATGAATCTAAATCAAGCAAAATCATAATTTTATATGCATCAATAACAACATTGAGGGAAAAAAATCAAGCCAAGTAGTTAATATTTCTTTCCCCAGTACACTGTGTTCAGTACTGGAAAGAGAAACACATAGTGAGGAAAGCAAATAAAGAATATCATATTTCCAGTAGGAAAATAGGTGCTCCTAAAAAACTTTACTGTGGGGGAAAGAGAAACAAAGGAGGAGGGACAGTAGCTCTTCAGGCAAACCCAACAATACTGGATTTATTGAAGTTTGCTTTGAAACAGATTCTTTATCGGTTAAGAGGGCTGATTTTAGTGCTCATGCTCAAATTAGCTCTTGACTTGGCAAAGAGATTGATAACATTTTGCAATAATTCTGAATTGTGACAGAAATGAACAGAACACAAATTTTCATGGATTAAAATCAAAAGATGGAGAGAAAAAACAAACACACCAGTCATTAACTATGGCCACAAAGGAATTAATTAATTCATTGGCAGCTGCAGTTTAAACACTCTTAGGAATGCATTGTACTGAAGATTTCAAATTTTGTATTCCTAAAGGGATGTTACATAGCAAGTACTAGAACTATTGTAATTCAATGAACTTCTTTACATTTTAGTTAGACTTCTTTGAAAACAAATTGTTCTCAAGACTTTGCTTTCTCTGTTTAATTACTTCAAAAAGGAAACTCAAATGCTTCTGCCCGTTTGCATCTTAAAACTTTCTGCAGATGACTGACACTGTACTGACCCCTAACACAACTCCTGGTCAGAGTCACTACTTCCAAGTTCTGGCAATAATTTAGATCATTCCATTTCAGTCATAAGCATCAGGTTTGTGACAACGGTCAGACTTTGCTGCAATAGCTTCACACGTGAATCAAAAATCTACAAGAAGACTGAAAACAAATCATGAAGATCAGATGCTACTTTCCTAAGAGTTCTAAGGAAACAGAAAGAAGCTGAAAAATTAAATATAGTGTCTAATCTCTAAAGCAGTAGAAAGCAGTGCCTTAATAAAGATTTTTGTGCATGACTTGGCCTTGGCAAACAGTAAATCACTTAAAAAGAATACTAAAACAAATTAAAATTAAAAACCAAACCACCAAAAAACCCCTGAAACTTCCTGACATCCCAAGATATTCCCATGCCAGTGGTCATGCTAAGCTTGTAGTGTGTGCACCTGGCCATGTCATTCAAGGATGAGTAGCTGTAAATTAACAATCCTTGCTAACACATTTGTAAAGGTTCCAGAAAAAGCAAAACTGACAAACTCTGACAACTTCTTTCAGCAAAGAGAAGAAAACAAAATCTGAACACAATGTAATTTTTTCTTCTGCATATTTTACACTGAAAGCAAAGGACTTAGTAGCTAGAGACCATGACAGTACTAATTCAGAATTACAATGTAAAAAATTAAAACTTCACATTTATTCAATATGAAAGTTTTAAAGCTCTTAGTAACCTGCGAAAAATCAATTTCAAGAGGACTATTAAAATGTGCAGTTTCTGCACTGATGTATGTGACTAACTGATAAGCCAAGTTCAGAACCACGGTGTTCAGACCTTATAATGCATGAAACAGAAGCCTCTTTACTCTCCTTCACACATGTCAATTTAATTTTCAGACCCAGTCATAAATGCTGAACTAAAGCAGCAAATTTAAGGCAGCCCATAAAACAGGCTGGTGCTTCTCTCACCCTGTGCTTTGCTCCCTGCTAACCTGAGGAGAGTGATGCTGCAACCATCCTCTTTTCACCCAAGATCCTTGAAGAACAGATCCCCGTCTTCCCATCTGTTTTTCACTTAGAAGCCTGAACAATAGGAGGAAATACATACCAAAAGTCTGAACTAGTGGAATCATATGAAGGGGAAAATAGATTAAGAACCACATACAACTGGGATGAGAGGGAAAAAATTTATTGGTCCTTTAGATTTCCAATGATTGCTTGTATTATGCTCAGCAACTTCATTCAAATATTACATACAAAGGATATCTTTTCTTTGTTTGCTTTGTTAGAACTACCATAACATTCAGTGGAAATGTAAGGAATAAAAGCCAAAAAAGGATAATCTTCAAATTATTAGTGAAATACACGATTATTTTTTCCTATTTCAACAAAACACCCGGAAAGAACTGGGTTCTGTGCACAGCACCCATCTTCCGTGAAGGTGACTCTCGCAGATCACAGAAGGCACTTGAAATTCCTGGAAGTTGGGATGTCAGGAAGAGGAGGGATAACAATGCGCTCGTTTTTAATAAGTGCAATCCTACTATAAATTCAAGCAGCCACAAAGCATTAAAATACAAAAACTTAGGCAGACATGCTAATGAAGGGCTGCAAAGCTGGAGTACAACAAATGCTCTGTCCCTGTCACTCGTCGTCTCCGCCACAGAGGAGCAGCAGCGCTTTCCTGTAGTCCCCAGACGTGTCTTTCTGTTAATGCAACAGAGCAGCACCGTGAGTCACCAAAGCAGCTGCCAAGGAGGGCCCAAGCACATCACACATTGATCCCACCCACAGGAAATCCACATGGATGACTCGCCACTCAGGAATGGCACAAGGAAATTCTCTGCCTCTTACATTTACACAGGCAGACTCTGAGACGCAGAAAACCTCCAAAAGCCTTACTAGAAAATGGAGCCACCCGTTGCACATTTGAATACATTTGTCTGCAGGGGGGAAAGTCCACAGGAGAACCCAAAGCAGCACCAAATCAACGACCTTTAAAGGGGCAAAGTGCACCTGCCACAGGTTAGAAAGGCCCCAGCTCTGCTTCCTGTAATCAATAATCAGCTCTGATACAGAATCACAGGACAGCTGTATGGGCCTGACCACCAGTGCCAAAAAGCAACTCCACCCAGCCTAATTAAGGGAGCATAATGTCAGGAATGACAATAGAAAAATCATTAAAAGCAGCATTTAAAAATAAAACATGAAAAAAAATCCAAGAAAAGAAAAAGCATTTTGGCTTAACTTTGCAGCAACAGCTGGCTCTGGATTTCTTGCTGGCTCTTTTCCTTCCCGCTCCTTCTCCTCCACTCAAAGGCAAGTATGACTCAGAGTGGTTCCACAGTGAAATCCTTTCCACTTGGAAATGGTGCAAAGGGTTCCACACCACAAACCAAGATCTAAACTTCAACCTCATGATAATTCAGACTCCCAACCCCAATGTTATTTCCCTGGAGCCAGCACCCTCTCCAAAGCACTGACAATAAGGAACCCAGCCAAGAAAAAGGAAATGAGGCAATAGCTAAAAATGGTGTATGAATAATTGTAATTTTAGAAAGCCACATAACCTCTCCTAGTGAACAGTGGAAGGAAACCTTGAGCTTCCCTTAGGAAGTGTGCCCAACTTAAACAATGCCATGTCAAAACTGCAGAAGAACCACCATCACTCTCAGAGCACAGGTCACCCAGCTCTACTCACATCCACATAAGAGGTGAAAACGGTGACATTGCAATCACCTCTGTGTTCCCTGAGAACACAAATTTTACCTGAATCATTTGATACAATGATTTTGCAAAATTCTTTCTGAATTCTCGTCTAATATCCAACAGATCAACTTCACTTCTTGAAACCATGACTCTGATCAGGGTGTCATCATCAGTGCCAGCCCCCTAAAGAGAAAAGATCAAAAAATATTAAAATATGAGTTTGTTCTGGACAGATGCTGCAACACAACAAATACAAACAACCAGGGTACAACATGAAAGCAACAAGTGCCATCTCAAATCATTCCTGCATTACAGTTCAGCTCCAAACCAGAATATTTGGGACAGTATCACGAGACAGTCACACTGAAACGTGGAGAACAGAGGGCTGACCACGCAGGGTGCTCTAATCCCTGGACTTCTATCAAGTGCCATATGCTCAGGCCTCTTATTCCATGTTTCATCTCAGACTTCAACTGTGAAAGCGCATATAAATTTAAAAGAACCCAGTTCCCAGCTTACACAGCAGTGCAGCTGATCACCACAATCAGAGTCACATGTAAATCACCCTTTCAGTGTACTCTGAGACCGCAGAACTGCAGTCAGTTCTGGAACTGGGTACATAAACCCTAACAGTGACCAGTACAAACTAACATCATACAGCAAGACACAGGCAGAGCAACTCATTCCATAAACTATCCAGCTGTTTATTATGAGGGCAAACTTCATAAACCTTTTCCAGCCACACAAACATGCTCCACTCCGTTAGTCATCTTTAGTGCTTGAAACACTTCCAGTTCCTGTGCGGACCGAGGCCCTGACCCCTCTGCTCAACAAAGTCAGACTCCACACAAGCTGAAGCCATACAAACTTTCGCATGCTGACCTGCAGATGCACCTCAGGGAAGGACTCGGCAGAGCCCTCACGATCATCTTCAGCCTAACGTCCAGGGCCACTCAATCCTTCTGGGTGCAATTTTCTTGGATTACACCTAAAAATGCCCTAAAGCTGCTCAGAAGTTATGGCACAAGTCCGGTGGTTTCTGAGGAATAACAGCCAAGCTCTGCCCCACCTAATCATGAAACGAAACTCTGCTTATTGCAGAACCTTGTCATGCCAAACTGATAAATTAGAAGTACAAACTCCTCTGTCAAAGTAATAATTGACAAAGAGCTTTCTTATCTAAAGTGCTTAATGATTTTTATTTATATTAAAAAAAAATAATAGGGGATCTCACCAGCAGACAATGGTCAGGCTCCTCATAATAGAAGTGTACAAGAATCTAAAGCCTACAGGAGAACTGCACTTTCAAAAATAAAAATTAACAAATAAGAAAAAAGTAATCCTCCTCACACAGCTCAGCCTACTGGTACAATATTTTGTATTTTTCACCTGAACCTTATTCTACATTGGTATCTATAAAAGCTGTAAGGCAACTTTTAAAAATTAAGCTATCATTTTGTGTCTCATCACTAATTCTCATGCTGTCACCTCATCTGGTGACAAACATACTTCAGGCTTTCCAGCAGGGGGAAGAAAGCAGTTCTTCAGGGAAGTTGATCACTTGCCTGAAAACAACCGACTACCTGCCTCTGGTATAATTAATATCACCCACTGGGAGTTAAAAATTAGTTTTCCCTGCTTATCTCTTTCCCATCCAAGAGAAGGTGAAGCCAACAGAAAAAACATGGATGCATTGCTAATGTAATTCCCCTGCATAATCTTTTGCAGCTGTTTCAGCCTCTTTCCTTTTCTCTGATGAGTTTCTTTTCCTGCTCAAAACAGGATGGATAGTAATCAAAATGTGTTTCAAAGCGAGTTATGCCCTCAGACCGTAAATACTCACCTCCAAAACAAAGAGCATCGATCTGCACAATTTACAGTTCAGTTTTTGGCCATCTTTACCTCCTCAGTATATGCACCACCTAAAGGCACTGGAGTCTATTCTGCTGAAAGTGCCCAGTGGATCTTGCCAGACATTTTCCAGTGTAACAACATGAAGTCAAAAAACAGCTGATGAGACTATAAAAGGTCTGTGGTCTGACAAAGCTATGACAAACTCCAAGGAAACCTTATGAATTCTTTGTAGCCTCTCCCAGATCTGCACTCCCTGAACCTTTTGCAGATACTTAGTGATACAGCATCCTGTTGGCATGTACAGTGAACAAAAAAATTAAAAACAAGCTAAAGGGAGAGGAATTGTAGCTGGAGGAGATGGAAAGTGACATGGAAAACATTTACATACCTTCATGGAGTAATACAGGGTCTCAGCAAAATAGGCAGGCACACTTCGGACGCATTTCACTGACAAAAGGCAAAGTGGTTTAATTATTGATTGCTATTTAATACAGGACAATCTTTGATTGCAAAGACAAGGTGGGTGTTACTGGGTCATTCTCTCCAGTGCTGTCACCTGCTCTGTTCCTCTGCTACAACTCCTTGGGTTCTGGGATTTAGAATACACCATTTATTTCTCATAGCAGAGACACTTCATTAGTCAAATTCTACTCCCAGTTACAAATCTACTACAACACTGTCCTAGAGGAGCTGCCAGGAATACAAGCGAAGGCAGAGTTTGGTCTCCCCTCTGGCAGAGGTGCCCATGACCAAACAATGCAGTTCACCACCTCCCTCCAAGCCCCCATCTGACAAAGGAAGCATGAAGACCCCTTCTCTAGATACAAAAATAGATCCCAAGTGATTACCTTCCAAAAGAAACCCTGTTTTCATGCCACTTTTTACAACAACTGCAATTTAAAGAGGCCTGGGAGTAAGCAAAAGCAGCCAGTTCTAGATCTATTAAGATTTAATTACCCACTGCCAGAAGCAGCTTCTCCAGATCACCAGAGGTTTCCCGGTCAATGGTCTCTTCAATTTGAAAGCCAGAAATGGTCATGTACTTGTCAAACACTGCAAAATAAAGTGTGCTCAGTCAGTGAACAGCCAACATTCCTGCACCTACTGTACAAGACCTCCCTGCACCTGGAAGGAACAACTCCATGCATTATTCCCAATGGCCTAAACAGCTTGGTACAATAGACTCATGGATGGGCAAGGAGCAGGGGGAAAAATGTATTGCCTCTCTATTAGCAGCTCATATACTATGCACCTGTAAATGGGCTGAGCTTTTCCAGGCTGGATTTGAGGCACACAAGAACCACACTACCTACCCCTCCTCAAATGGGAAATGCTGCGGGTTCCCAAAATGGTGATGAACTTCTCTTCATCTGTTCCCCATTTCAGCTCCCCAGCTCTGAACAAAACCTGTTATGAATTCAAGAGATCAAAACATCAGCATTTGTTTTGTGTCCGCACACCCTGTTGAAATGCTCTATTTGTCTCACTCTAATGAGCATTCAACTTACTAACAAGCTATAGCCGGAGGGGAAAAAAATGAAATAAAATTTCCAAGTATTGAACTCATTTTAGAAATAAATTAAAAAATCTGAAATTGACTGTGAAGGCACTTCCATGAGTAATGCTGCTTAAGGCCCTAAAACTCACTGAGCACAGTCCTTTTCATAAGCCTGAAGTTTTCTAAAACTGTGATAATACAGCAGATAAAATCTATTCACAATACTGCTTTTTCTGCCCTTTTTTCCCCTTCCCTTTTTCAAATCAGAGTAGCAAAACTTTGTTACATAAAGGCTCTTCAACAGCAGAGCCAGGCAAACTTGGCCCAGGAGGAAGTTTTCCAAGAAGGAGGGGAACATGAATCTAGAAGCTCTCAGAAACAGGGTTTGTGGGCTGATAAATTCTTAGCTGTATGAAATCAGATTTTAATCATGTAATTGTTTTAGCACATTCATGGCTCTTCAGGCAAGTCTGTCTTGGATGCAGACAAAGACCAGGCCACTTCCAGCACCCAGGAAAGTAAAGCACTTCAAAAAGTTGGAATGAGCAAGAGCAGGGAAAAAATGAGAAGGAAAAAGAAATATGGAAAATGAAACAAGTTCTTTTTCCTGACACTTGGAAAACTTTGCCTTTTTCCAAATCGTGTGCTAAACACTGTGTAAGGAGAACAGTTGTACATGTTGCAGTATATATGCTCTTTTTAACATTAATGATACAGAATAAAAAAAGGGTGGTAGGGAAAAAGCTATCAAGGCACTCACTGCAAGGATATTTAATTCAAATAATATATGCTAAGCTCTTCAAAATGAATAGCAGCACTCTCCATCCAGTGGCAAATGAGAAGTCCAAGTACAGCATTCAGAAATACCAGGAAAAGATTTATTCAGAGATACTAGAAGTTGTAAAGAGCACTTTATGTGAGCTTTAAGTTTTTACCTGCCTTGCCACTGGGCAATACTTAAAATGTACATCAACTGCATAACTTTAAAGAAGTGACATTCAAAAAATCTCTTCCAAAAAGTTAGAATTTCTCCTTCAGGCATTCTCAGAAAAGTCCCACAACTGCTTTGAATATTTAGTACTTGTAGACACAAAAAATTTAAAAATCATCACTGAGCAAAAAGTTTGCCTTCTAATATCAAGTCCTTTCCAGAACACCATATTACTTGAGAAAAACATTGGGAAGCCAAAAATACTCTTACATTTGCACAGTCATGTACCTCAATTCTGTACTGCCTGTACCTGGCAAGAGCAACTAGAAAATTACTGAATTTGTTCCAGCTATGTTAGGTGGTGAATGCAAAGCCCATTGACTCAAGGTCCCAGCTCGAGCCAAATGTATGTGGCAAACCACAGAGACTGTTTAGAAAACCAGGACCTTTTCAACAGTTAGGTGTGGTGCCTCCTAAATTTAGATGCTCATTTAAACTCAATTGAAGAGGCCAAAAGGAATCTATCTACCTACCAAGGCCTGTGCTCCATGGGTTTCCTCAATTACATAAGCCCAGCTAAAAGCAAGACTGAAAATTTCATGAAACAGTCTAATTCATAATTCAAATATTTGTCCCTCTAATTTTTAAGCTGTAATTTTTCACAGGAAATTAACTTTAACAGCAGAACAACAATGCTGTCTGAATTTAACTAACAAACGATAGTCCTGTGCCAGTAAAATATATTTTGCCAGTCTGTCTCTCCATCTTGCTGATTCATTGATCTGATATTCTGCTTTTACTCCACGTCACCTTGAACGATCCATGTATTTCTTTCAACTCAATAGACAATTTATGAGAGAAAAATGCCTAGCACAGAGCTATCTGAAATAACTGAGAAGAAACATGTATTAAATGTGTTGTAATCAAACTGCTGAAATATTGACCATCACTACAACAAAGAAAATGGCATCCAGCAAGAGACTGTCAAGGACACCAGTTAACTGCTGACATTTCTTTTCATCCAGAGTACAGATTTAGTGAGCAGTTGTGGGCAATGGATTAAATTCAGAGAGAAGTCCAAGTCGGATATTAAGTAACGAACTGTTAACGTTCGAGTTTTCCAGCAGTGGCTTCCTCAGCATCACCAAGCCTCAGCAATACCTCTCTGTTCCAGTGATCTACTCACTGTTTCATTCAGGCCCCTCATTAAGTAATAAGCAAAACAAGACACACTTGACACTGAAACGTCAAAGTGCCAAAAGTTTTGATTACAGTGTTTCAGGTTTTAACACTTTTGTCCAGAACATACAAAAGCACATGAAAACATATTAAGAAGCACAGAGAACCTTAACAATCACACTCTCACATTTCAGTTCTCTTCATACCCTCTTTGCAACATAACTTGTAGAAATGCCCCAAACCCCAAGTCATTTACACACCTGAGCATCCTGCTCAACAAGAGCCTCATCAACTCCAACGTCGGGATCTCTGTTTGCCTAAATGGGAGTTCAGAAGTTGTTAAACTGAAGAGTTGAAAGATAAGTCCAAAAAACATTTATGTCATACTGAGCCTGTAAGTTACTGTGATAAATCAACCCCTAATGTATCTTGCCCAAAATCACCTCATTTTTCCCTTCTGCTTACATGTGTCTGTATGAAATAAACATTCTCTTCCCATCTTGCCTTCACAACCCCACATAGCAGCACCTGCTACACCCACGGGCATCACAGAAGTTGTTCGATTCAGTGATATGAAAATGACTCAGAAGAGAGCTCAAGGCTGGCCCTGCAAGCCAGAGGAAGTGACTCAGCTCCACAGCCCATCCCGCCTAGCACCAGGCCCATCCAGAACCCAGCTTAGTAAGCACAAAGTGACAAGTGCACCCAGAAGTGAAAATCACATCATAGAACACGACACTGACCTGCAGCAGGACCACCAGCAGCCTCTGGAAATGGCCTGAGGTCTCTCCTGTGATCTTATCCTCCAGGTTGGCTTCATACTCTGCAAAAGAGCAATACCCACTCACGATCTTACAGGCTCCCTCGCTGCTTTGAGGGGAAAGCAAGGAAAAGCAAAAAGTTCACTTGTCTCACAATTTGTAGAATAATCTATCAGAAACATCTTTAACGCTCAGGACATATTCTGAATTCACTTATAACCTAACATTACTGTAAAAGAGGTGAAAATACAGCACCTCATATCAGGAGATTACTCAAAACATTTTGAAGTACGGGGTGAAATGCAAGGATTCAGCTCCTTAAGGAACTAAAGGGGATACAGATCTGAAGTCATGCTAAAATACGGCAGACTCAACTGTACAAAAATCATGAGCCCAGAAAAGTCTAGTACTAATAAATATTGCACTTGGAGACTAAGTTTGGGCTCAAAATTTGTTAAGACATGAGAATTTCTTGTGTGGCAGGAATGTGCATTGAGGTAAAAGAAATTTGTTGAATTAAACACTGACTTAAAAAAAAACAACCCCACAATCACAGGGTAAAAGCACATACTCCTGTGGACAACCAAAAGCTGCAACTGCTTTAGCACAGATGCATTTGAACAGAACACTGAGGAAAAGACAAAAAAATCACTTCTGTTTTTTTTATGTGATATCAGTTTTCTCGTTCCCAATTACTAAAAATTGCCTTTCAGTCTAAGTGATGAAAATCATGGGTGGAACAAAGAAATGCATTTGAAAGAATTCTAACTATAAAGCACAAAACACCATAACCCGCAGTCCTAGCCCTGAAGTAAAAACTATTTTAGTTTACAAACCAAGTTCTAGTCCCTTTCAATATGAAGTTTTGCAACATAGCAGAAAGAATTCCCTCTTATTGGACACATCCATCAGTTCCCAGATAGAGCTTATAGGAAAGATGAGCTAAAATCATATTAAGTGAACTGAACAGAGACCCTTTATTTTATATAGAAAATTACCTTGCAGATAAACCTGTTTAATATTCTGCACTTCTGCAGGTGTTCTGGAGGCAAGAATTTCAGTCAACACTTTCTCATTGGTTCCTGCTCCCTGCAGGGTGCAAGCATGAATCAGTTGACGGAATAACAAAAGGAAAACAAGAATTCCCTTTGACAATCAAAACAAGCATCAACTTATACACTTGGACCAAATAAACAAAAAATACTTTCTTTTTTCTGATATATTGTAGGGGTTTTGAAGATAATTTCTTCCGGTTCTGTCTTGATTGTTTTCAAAACCAACCCAACAATTAATAAAGGCTCACTGCCACAGGATTCAGATGGGCCCTTCCATGCCCAAACACACCCAGATGTGCCTCAGTTCTTTGCTCTTACAGTCAAGGACATCATGACAAGTGAATGGAGTAAATTTCCATGTTAGTTCTAATTCCCACACTGTCATCAGCTAAGAGACAGATAAACACAGAGCCACCCAGCAAAGATCTGTACCCTGCTGTGAACTGTGCTGTTAAACAAACCCTCTCCTCCACTGCAAACAGACTTTACAACAGAATTGCTAACCCGGTTAGTTTAAGCAATTCTGTAGTTTTTCATTACAGCAGACAACAGCCACTCTCACTTTTACAAATATAAAACTTACAAAAGCCAAGCCAATATCTTGTTTCCACAAGTCTGAGTCTACTTTGTTCGCAAGAATAATCCATTGCTCTTTACACGTACAAAGGAGTCATTTCACAAAAGCAACTCTGAAATACAATACTGAGCATTTTTTGCTTCGGCGTGTTATTTACAACCTTTCCCGTATGAAAAACATTGAATACTAACCACATACAAAGATATGCAACTGCACACAGAGTTATCCCAAATACAAATCTGCCAGGTTACACCCAATCATTTCCAAAATACAGATTGTTTCACAAACAAGCCTACTCAACAAGTGAGGCAGGCACAGTTAAACTCTCTCCACTCTAAGTAGCAGCAGTGAAAATTGACAGGACAACCTTCAGCACAGAGTTAATGCTCTTTAGCTGAGTTATCTTGCACTCAAGTCCCTGCTATCACATCTGCTTTACTGTTACACCCTTAGCTGAACTGCAGCCAGTATTGACATCCTTTCCTGTGCAGACACATCTCTGAAATTGTATGATCCTGTGTGTAATATCCTTTTTTTGTAAGTGACAAGAACAAAACCACTCTTGTTTTACTATCTCTGCTTTCCCTCCTACACCCACCTGTTCTATCATTTCCCTGTCAGTCTTTGACTCCTAAGTCAATAAAAGGAACTTGGGAATACATTTTTTTTCTATTAATCAACAAAGCCTTTCTCAGTTTCTTTGTCAGGTACCATCTCCCCTTTCCCTAGTGCACATAAAAGACATCACAGAAAACCACCAGGAATGAAGTTTCTGTTGTCTGAGGGACTGTTTGCTGGGTCACAGGTTCATGAGCACTTGCTTGCACAGTTGACTAAAGCCTACATATTAACCAGCTGCTCATCAACGATATTGGGAGTTCATATGGAAGTGTCATTCCACAAAGCACTACCTTACACTAGTCAAGTTCAACGTCCTCTACTTCGATCAATTCTGTAACTAATCCAGGGACATCCAAACTCTGAAATCCCACAGGCTGATGATATCAGACAGGTGTGACAGGGAAAAAAAGAGCACACAGGAGAAACACTAAAATTTCCACACATCCATATTGTAAATTGTTTGTTTACCTGGCCTGCCCAGAAAGGCACTAAATGCATTCAGCTAAAGAGAAATGTTTGAAGGGTAACTCTGACAGGGCTATCAGTTATTCCCTCTGTATTACTGAAGGCAGCTTTTAGAGCACATTCAATACCACAGACAATACCGGCTCATAATTTTGGTGGACACCAGTTTGCAGAAGTACACGAGCTCACTAATTTTGGGGTTGCACTGCAATACATCAGAGACACCACACTGTAGCTTAACAGTCAAGGAGAAATAAAGAGCAGCACACTCTCATTAAATGCTCTGAACTAATTTTCAGCCTATGCATACAGAATAATAGCTATAAACCCTAGGCTGCTCACAGCAGAAAAATGTAGAGTCCACTGCACTTCAGCACTGCGCTTGAGCAGCAAAAAAATGTAAAAGCAACATGCACATCTACTCATTGTATTTAAATCGGCAGGCACAATTCTTACGCTACATAGATTTCTGAACTACCTCTGAGTTATTAGGATGAAAAAGAAACCAGGCAAAACCATGGCATTGGCAGGTATTAGCATAACTTTCCTAATTCTTTTTAAAAAGGCGACTTCTATTAGCATTCCCCTTGGCAAAAGTTCATTCCTAATAAAGTAAATCAACAAAAGGGCATCAATTATTTCATGTAACACATGAATTCTCCCTCCCCTTACCTTGATGGCATGCTTCAGTGCATGAGCATCAAAAATACGCGCTGGTCTCATCAAAGACACCATCAAAGTTTCAAACTTGCCAGTTAGTTCTGATTTCAGGTCATCCACAAGATCCTAGTGCAGAACAAATAGTGCTGTCATGAACAAGGACTACCTATTTTACACAGATGCACACAGGTCTCCAAGCTGAAACACTCTGGAGACAGAGCAAAAAGCACAAGGGACAAATTTCCTTTTGTTTTAATTGGTACCTCAACTGAAACAAATAAGGCAGAAGAAAAGGATAAACAGGCATTTGGAAAACTGAAGCACACTGTGATTTTTTTGAGGATTTGGTAGGCTGGAGAAGAGGGGGAGACAGAAGCAAAATGAGATTTTCTTTCAAGGAATGTTTTACGGGGAACATGGTGAATGTGCCTCGTAGTTTTAAGTAATCGTTGTAAGCTGCAATCAGCTCGTTCCCAGAGGTATTTTTATTCTTACCCTGCCAAATAAGGTTTTAAAGGCAGATGCAATTTCTTGACGCTGAGCATTGTTTCTGGTGGTGAGGATCTTCAGCACAGTTTCTTCATCAGTCCCTGAAGTTAGAAAGAACAAAGAGTTACAAACACACTCTAGAAAACAAACAGCAGTGGCACAAACTCAAAAGTCAGATGCTTTGAAAACAACAGCCTACTGACAAACAGCAGCAGCATTTAAAATAACAAATGTCACCATGCCCCAAGCTGAGCCACCAGGTTTGGTGTTCTGCTGATGCAAACATATGACCAGAGGACTTCACATGATTTTTGCTCTCCATCAGCGCTCTGTTCCAGACTCTGCTCCAAGCACCAACTACATTTAGTGATAGTCTGTGTTCCACATAAAGGCCTTGCCTTTGGGCTCACCAACAAACTGCCAACCCCTGGCAAAAATCACTCCAGTAATCCCAAACACCCCAGAGGACAGCAGTGTGGAGCTATTATCCATTTTCTAGGCAACAGCTTGCAAGGTAGTCCTCCCACCACAGCATCTTACCAGTCCTACTGAATTTGCCTGTAAGCTGAGGTGTATTACACGTCCCTCCTTCCCTTCCTTCTCCAGGTGGCTTCAAAGAAAGCAGCAAATTAGGGTTTGTTTTCTGGTATGCTTTGTCCCCAGTAACTGCAATGTGCTCACACACTTCCAGGCTGAGGAGGCTGTTGTGGAATTTCCATGCAGAGTTCCTACCATAACTGCTGTAATTCTCCACAGCTGTGGTCTGTAAATCCACAGTTGAGCTAGTGTGCTGCAAAACTTTTGTGTGCCCAGAACACCCTCTGGAGTATCCATTTTTTAATGGGGAACGTGTAAGCCATCTTCTTTTTTCCCTCATGCTAAACCAAAAATAAACATCCTTGAGAGCTGCACAGTCACAACCAGGACACACCCAGACCAGTGTGGTCCTGGGGCTGTCATTCCGTGCCTTGTAGACAGATGCCCTACTCTCATCAACTAACATAAATAGATCAGAAAGGATCTTTGCAAAGGAGAGAGAGACCTTCCTCTGTGTAAAAAAAAAATTATCCTTACCCAATCCCTTCATGGCCTTACGAAGGGCTTCTGCATCAGCTCTGGCATCAAAAGGAGAGAAGGCTGTCACGGTGCCTCTCGTGTACTAGAGGGGGAAAAAGGGGTCAGGGGAAGAGGGAAAAAGCCATGAAATAGAATATCCCATCTTTCAGTCCTCTATACATGAGCTCAGGCTAAATTTGAATTCATGATCCAAAAGATGATGGCATTTTTCTTGGAATTGTCTGGCTAAGTAGCAGCCTGTGGGTTTTTAAACAGCTCACTCCAAAGGCACAGCTATGGTTTTCCTTAGCAGTGCACCAGCTAAATTTGGGGATGTTTACGTAACAGCAGTTTGCAGAATTGGTATCTCCAACAATGGAGCCTGAACGCAGGGAAATTACTATGAGTTTATCATTTGCTAAAGTAATTTGAAAAATTAATTGCAGAAATCATGTATGCTAGGCAAATGGCACAAAGACACATTTGGAAATAACTTCTCCTCAAGAAAAACCTACTGGAACTCTCAAGCAGCATCATGCTCATTTTTTCCACCACTTTGCAAATGAGACCCACTGAACTCTGCAACGGCTCTCAATTTTTCATCATGCTGCTTTTGACATCAGCAACTTCTTAAAAAGTGATTCAGCTACATTAGTTTACAGCTAAAAAAAATAACAGTACCAACATAAGGATAAAAGATCAGCTTGCCCAAACACAAAAATAATTCCACTAGGTTTCCATGGAACATGACTCCCGAGGGAATTTCTCTTTGGATTAAACGCAAAAGGACGTTCATTACCCTTATGGAAAAGTTTTGCCTTTATTTAAACATGACAGTTTGAGAACCTATATATGTTTAACACAGTAGTTAATTCATAAACTGTAGAAGTGGCCAAAGGGGAAACATCTGGGTTTGGGGAACAGGAAGGTGTTTCCAATAGCTGAAGAGGGGAAATTTCCTGTAAGCATTGCTGTAAAAATGTAGCAATCAGTACAGGCAGGTCATTTTTCCACTCCCAAGAAAGAGCGTGATAGGAAGAGCCAAGACACCTACTGAGATTGGCACCAGATTACTCCAGAGGCAGCACAGCCATCTGGCCTTCCCTGAAATTAGGAGTTTCAGCCACTCTGTGCTTTGGTTTCCAGTCAATGCACTCATCAGAGGCAGGTCAGCCAGAAGGGCAGGGAGAGAAGAGCAGTAACCAGAAACTGCTCCAGGGCACCCGTGTGTCCCTGCCGGCAGAGACTCCCCACACCTCCCAGCACAGCAGCAGCAGTCAAGAGTCAGGTTATTTCTCTCGTATTTTCACAGAACACTTAGTATCACTGTGCTTAACGGCAACAACAATTTTCTTTTTGGGAGATGATTTTTGTTTCCATATCATCTCAACATAACCAATATTACAGAACTACCACAGTTCTCCTTTGGAAATGACCCACGTCAACAAATCTCAGAGGAAGCAGCTACTGATCTTAAACTTTTCCTTTGCTTATCTTGTTATAATCAAGTGGAATTCCCCTTCACAATTCCTAAGTCTTGTGACAACAGCCCAACATTCCTGTGTGGCTGTTATAGACAAAGTATGTGTGAACACTAAATGCCTGATGAAATCTGTCTCTCCATCACCCTTCTCATTTTTGTTAATTGACAGGAAACCTTCATAACTCTTTTCCAAATCACTGCATAGAAAGCCTTAACATGCACTAAAGCCTGATGAACAGTTCCTGGAAATCTTCTGGTGCAGCTGAAGTCCAAAAGACTTTTCTTCATGTCTGAGCACGATTTGCATTCCAGGCATTCCCTTCTGACACACAGCATGTAGTTGATTTTGGCTCCCCACCTGCCACAATCACCCTCAATCAGAACCTGCAGCCCCAGTGAATCTGAAATAGGAGCTATGAACCAGACATTTCTAACAAAATAGCAGATCCACACGAAAGAGTTTCTGGCAAAAGCCTGACACTCCTTTATCAAGACAACTCAGCTACAGTTTCAACACCAAGTAGAATTTAAAGTTTTATTGAAACAAACTGGTTCTTGCAGATGGATCACAGCATCACAACTGCTATGCCATCCTGACCTAAACTGAAAAACAGCAAACTATTTAACATTTATTTACAAACTTCATTATTTACCTCTATAAAAAGCCATTTTATCTTTAGTATCTCTAAAAACATTCCTTGCCATTTAAGTAAGCAGATACACAACAACACTACAGCCTCATAGGTCCTTTTTACTTTGGATTAGTAAATTTCCCACCCAGTAGAACTCAAGGCACATCAATGAAAAGTCTCTGATAGAAATCCTTTTCTAATCTGGGGTGGTCCTTTACTAAATCACCACACCTTACACCGGGCAGTAAATTATAAAGAGAAGCACAACACGTAAAACCTCAACAGAAACTGTATCACAAGACTGTAACACCCCAAACCCATCCATATTCTTTTCTTTCTACATTCCCCAATACAGTGATTGTTGTTAAGAATCATGTGTAGTGCAAGCGCAATTTGTGATTACACACTAGAGATAAACAGCAGCTTTCATTTTCCCCAGACACCTCCCAGACAGGCCAATGAAGCTCCTAGAAACAGAGAATTAGCATGAAGAAAAGAGGCAGAAGGGGAAAAAAAAAAAGGGGGAGGAAAAAAACACTTCAAAGCCACAGATAATCTTGCTTTAGAATTTACGTGCCTCCAAATAAGGGGATCCACATTCTCTGGTATTTTTGTTCAATTCTACCCTAGCAAAGGTTTCCAGAAGGAGAAGATACAATCTCATCAGGTGACATGTTTCTAGCCAGCACCTCAAAGTGAGCATCTCCCAAGAGACAATTCAGCTTCTCCATTTAATAAGGCCACAGATCCTGGCAACAGCAACCATAGCCACTTAACAAGGTTCCTTTTCATTTTCCTCACCAAGCACACAAAATATTTCCCACCCACAAGCCCCTATGCTTGGCCACTGTTAAATACAAAGCATTCATATCAGCAAACAACAGACCACACTTGACCTGACTCAGACTTCTTCCTGGCTACCACTGCTTGGGACCCCTTACAGCAAGTTATCATCAGTCCGATTTCCCACAGATGAAGAGCTACGCCCTTTCTCTGTAGCAACAGAAGTAGTGTCTCAAAAATGTGCTGCTGGAAAGCCCAGTATTAGTGCAGAGAAGGTGCTATGAGACCTTTTTTTTTCTTTTTTAAAGCAGCCATTTGTTGACAAGATGGCACAGGAAAAGTGTGGACCACTAAAACTGGAAATGGAGAATATTTACCAGCAAAGAGAGAAGGTATGCTATTTCCAGCAGACAGAAGAGGGCCCAGAAGGTCATGTGCTACAATAAATGATAGACTGCTGTAAGCTGTCTTACACAAGAACAGGCATCTTGCAGATAAACACAACAGTGTTCACTGCTGAACTGAAAGCCTTCACGGCCACACAGAAACACCAGTTCAAACTCTGCTCTAAAATTAACATCACACAAGAAATATGCGATTATTTCCTGACACTGTTACCAAAATTGCAAAGGTGGTACAATGCAAATGACATTGTGACTGAATGAATACAGGCACAAGGCTGATGCAAACGCAGAACTATAAAGACACGCCTACGGAACACCTCTCCAAGTTTAGCAGTGCTTCAGACCATCTGCCTAACCAGGAGGAGTAAGCTCAGGTCAGCAGACTATATTCACATCTGCCCCACTAAATTTAAACTCTTGAGAAAAAAACGTAATTACACAACATCTGTGGTGAACTCTGAGTCAGTACACCATGGAGACACCAAAGACAGGGAGGAGGGAAGGGGGAAGAAAAGGAAGACAGGGGATGGGAGAGAAGAAGAGCAAGCAAGCAGCAGCAATGTAGGAACCAACACAAAGATTGGCAAAACTCATCCTCATGAGTAACAGAGCCAGAGGGAACTGCTAAGGACCGATTCTAAAAAAGTGTTTGTACTCTGGAATGTGAGACAATCCTCTGAAGCACTACTGGGGTTGGCAATACTGTTCCTGTGCTCCAAGTCACACGTGCACATTGGCAGAACAGGAACTCCAGATATAGTGCAGAGTGGCCACACCTTCACTAACAGCAAGCGATCCTTTCCTGGCAGTTTACAAATGGACACACCAAATACTCCCAAGCTTACATTCAGGAAAAAAACTGGGGTAGCGGACCAAAACAGTTCAGCCCACAAGCAGAAAATACGCTTGCTACTTTCTCTCCAGATTTCTGAATGAGCAAACACAGGGTAGCAGTTCCCAGCCTGTCCATTGAGCAGGAAGAGATTGTACCCTGTCCATCTCTGCAGTAACAAAGATCGCTACACACACAGATGGGAGAGAAAGCGCAGCTTGTTAGGACAGCAGTGCTCCTCAAAGAAAGCAGATAAACACGGGCATGGAGAGGCCAGGCTGTGCAGCACATCACAGCATGCTGTAGTTTTCCTACAAGATGAATGAGCCTTTCTGTTCTGGACAGGGAACACAAAATTCCTCAGGCCTTCGGGCAACAAAAAAAAAATTATTCGCAGAACTGGGCAAGGACAGGTACTTCAATGACCAAGACTCCAAAGATAACTTACCTTCTTCAAAGATTTTATTCTTCAGTGATGTACCTAGGCTAAACTGGACTTCAGTACACTGTGCTGCACAGCCTTTGTGAACTCTGAAGCTTTAGTTGTACACAAGCAGCTTCTGTCAATTGACACTCAACATTTCCTGGGCATTTTTGCTCTTACCTCTACTTCATGATACAACAACCTTTAGAACAGATGCCTGTCATGAGTAGAATTTCTTCTTCAGCTTTGGTTTTTTTTATTTTTATAAAATGAGTTACAGGCTACAAAGCTTTAACACTCCCAGTCTTTCATGGCTGCCTAACTGCACAGAATACAACTTAAGAAGAAAGCAGCCCTCTGAACATGGAAATTGGAGAACAAGGCCTACCTAGTACAAAATCTCATTGTTCCAATGACTTCAACCTACCACCACAGTTAAAAACCCATCCCCAAGTGTCACCTTAGACAGTAGAAAATTTACTACCTGAAGACAAGAGTAACTGGTTTGCAGTGCTGAAGAATTAAATATTCCTGTTAAGAAGATGAATTCAAGTTTCAGTCTGCAGAACAGACAAGAGTACTGTAAATTTCCATGCTTTTACTAAAAGGAAGTTACCCTTAAACCTATATGCAATGCTACATATACTATAATAGAAGTCTTATTGTCAAAGTATACCCCTCTGGCCAAGTGCCCTGCACTGGCACAGGTAAGGGTTCCTGTTCTCCTAACATGCATCCTACAACCTGGGCCTGATGCTTAAAGAAAGAAGGGATTTTCCTTTGTCCCTCAAAAGAAAACCCCAAGACAAAATAAAACTTGAAGGATTTAGAGGAATATGCTTACAACCTTTTTTTCTTTAAAAGAAATACCCTTTCTTTCTTTTAAAACTATATCCAGACAGAATATGAGTAAATATTCACAAGGGTATTAAAACACCACTAATCACTCCGCTCATTAAGTGCAATTACCCTGACCTTTGTGAAAGCACTCATAGAACTTGATTGCTTTCACTTCCTACAGCGGTACAAACCCCACAAATAAGCCATTAAACACTTATTTTACTTTTCAGAGCATATGCATTTGATGCAACTACAGAAACAAATGCTGGAGTCCGCCCCATTTTCCATGCCTTCATCCAGGCTCAAACCACAGCAAACAAAGGGCTGCAAAGGAAAAATTACCAAACGAAGAACTGCGCTATAGCTCCAAGGCTCCCAGAAAAACGTATGTTAGGGATCGGAAAACTGGGAATGGGAATACCGAGCCCCGAGCTTCCACTAAGGCGCTGCCGCGGCGATGGTTTTTTTCTCCTTCCTTTCAGTGGAGGGAGCCTCCACCCATGCGCAATATAAACACAAAGTACCGAAAACTTGGCCAAATTAGTGGAAACTGGCGGAAAAAAACCCAAAACAAAACTTCTGGCGGCCTGACGCGCCCCTCACATGATCCCCGTCCCACTCCCGTCCGCCCGGACTTGGGGATGGGTTGGTTTAAGGGAGCCCGAAAATAAATCGCTGAAGCGTAAAAGTAAGGAGAGGGATATGCCGAGGATGTCCCGTCAGCAGCCGGAGAGGGGACGCGTTCGCTCGGGGCCGCCGCCCTCCTCACCTTCGCCATCTCTGGGATCCTTCGGGTGGGACCGAGTCCGAATCTGCAAAGAGAGATGCGACAGTGAAGGACAGGGAGCGCCCGCCCGCGTCGCTTCCACCGCCAGCGCCCCTCACCTCCCCGTGTTCTGCCCTGAGCCACCAGGAGCACCGAGAGAGGCACCGAATGAGGCAGAAGAGAAGAAGGAGGGCTCGCTCCAGCCCCTTCGGCTCTTGCCTCACCCCGGGGGCAGGGCCAGCCCCACCCCGGGCGGGCGGCGAGATGCGGCTGCCTCTCGGGGCCGCCTGGAGGCCGGGCACCGCGCGCTGCGTCCCGGCTTTCTCCTTCATCTCTGTGATGCCATGGAAGAGCGTCATTACTACTTTAGTTTTTAGCTACCGTAAACCTTTTAAAAGAAAAATAACATTTGCCGATAGATAGCCTCCAGCAGGTGCTCAAGCCCCCTCCAGATGAAGTCTGTATAAAAATCAGTTCCCATTAATCTGAAGTGGGTCATATCCCAGCACTAAAGGGCAAGAACTGAGGACATTCGGTAAAAAAAGCAGGCGTTTCATTAGCTGACCTAGGTTAGCTCCCAAGTAAGCCAGGTTAGCAAAACAAGCCCAGTCGAACAGAATGTAAGGGCTGTAGTTCTCAACTATCAGAAATTGGAAGCATTTCAGGCCATGACACTTTTTACTTCACGTCTTCCAGCAGGACCATTTCCCTGCCCCAGGAATAGAGAAGATATATCCAGTTAGGGAGAGCGAGGGGGATGCAGTCTGCATGGCCAGTCAAGGAGCTGCTCCATCTAAGCCCCAGACTCACTCCCTCAGCCATGCGAGTGCAGTCCAGCCTTGAGTCAGATGAAAGAAGGAAAAGTAACTGCAATGCGAATGGAATTTGCTGTCTCTGCCAAAATAAAACATGAACACCATCCCGCTGTGTGAGCGTTTTAACATTTAACAGTCACTTCTGTCTGAAAGCAGGTTGCATTTACCTCAGAAAACAGCAACACAAATGCAGTTTGTTATGTAAATTTAAATATTTTGTCCAGCATTTCTTGTTGCCCCAGCAGGGCACGTACAGTTCAGCCAAAACATGGGATCCACCCATCTGGCTGCCTCTGCAGGACCGAGGATCAAACGGTTTGCTAAAGTGTTCTGATTTACTTATCAAAGTCTAATTTGAATCTAATCCATTGAAGGGGCATTCCACACATGGCCAAAGATGCATGAAGGGAATAGTGAGCTGCTCATAACATGCATATGGAAATGCACATATGGGTTAGATGTAGAATAATAGTTTTAAAGAAAATACTACAGACTATGAAATAGTTAAAAAAAAGAGCAGTTGATACTCAGATGGGTTACTTTTAGTTTAAGCAAAGCCTTGCTCAGACACATTCACCTCTTTCTGGAAAATTAAGTCTTTTTCTCCTTACACATCTACCCAGAGCAGACCCAAACCACTGGATCATGTTTCAAGCTGCACCTCCTAGAAAGTGCACACATAAGGAAATGCAGTGGGATCTAAATCCGCCCTGTTTAACACACTCCAAAATTCTGTCAATCAGAATGAGGCCCATGAACTCAGCAGTAAAAGCACCTCAAGTGCCAAGTGACACAGGTGTGAGCACAGCCAAATGGAAGTCAAACCTCGTTAGTGAATCAGATTGTGATAAAGAAAAATTATTGGGCAACATGGAAATTTAAAAAAATGCTGTATCAATATGTCATGAACAATTAAGACTCTAGAAAGTAATCATCACTTTGTGTATGATATTTACTATAGTAGAGATTCTAGTAATACATTTCAAAGATCAGTAAGTTCCTTTTCCTGACACAAATCTATCTATTAAATTTCACAAATGAAAAAAAAAAACCTTGCATAATTTGGAAAAAGGTGTCTATTTGTCTAAAAATCATTTGGCAGTTGGCACAGAACCCCCTGGAATGCACCAGTACTACCTGCCTCTCCTTGCTGCAGCAAGTCCCTGCTGGCTCCCAGCACTGCAATCCAAGTTTTGAATCCTTGGCTCCCTGAAATGCCAAGTGTAGTTTAAACTAGGCACCATGACACACAATTTCTTCTGTCCTAAAGAATCTGTTGCAAGTGTGTCATGTGTATAATAGCACATTAAGAGGCAAGGGGGGAAAGCTTGGTTTTTCACCACCTCTTCTCGTACCTTCTAGTTTAGGAGGATGGATTTTTCTGGATTATAGGATTTTTGTTTCCTATGCCTTATTTAGTATCCTTACTACTTTATAGCAACTCTCAAATTTAAGGAAATGATCCAACAGATGTATTGAGCTCCATTTTTCTCTTTAAACTTTTTGCTGGGGGTTGTAGATTTGGAATCAAATTAACACACGCCTCTTCTTGCACAGTAAGTGTCTCTGTGTACACTTTGCTTCTCATTTCCAGTGGCAGAAGTCTATTTTATTCAAATTTAAAGTATTTGAAATGGTTTTCCACTCTTCTACCTTCAACCAGCTTGTTATTCTTTTCTTTATGAACAAACCTGAAGTAACATTCAGTCAATGGAAGGCAACCTCTGGATTTCTAATCAGTGAAGGACAGGGAAAAGAATCTTGAAAGTGAGAACACAGAATATTTTCCTGCTCTGGAAGGGGTCTGAAATACATGATCCAAGATGAATTGCAGTGGTAGGAAAAGGTTAAACAGAGAAGAGAAAAATTTTCTTGCCAACAGCTGACATTTGGAGTCAAACCTACACTAGTCAATCTAAAATGTTATCAATGTGTGTTTAAGCAAGGAAATATTTACCTAAGTTCGTAAAGCAAAGAGGCCTGGGGGAGCAGGGGGAAATGTTAGAGTAAAACCATGGGAAAGACTCACCAGACCATTTGGGAAGAGCAAATGTTTGAAAAGAAAATAAATCTGAGCATCACAGAATTTCAGCCTTTGCATCGATTTGAGTGCAAAGGCAAGAGGCAGGAGTAGCTCTGTTAGCAAATCCAGAATGAACCTGAAGACATGAACATGTACCTGGAGGGAAATGCATTTTGCACTCACTGCCTTCAGCAGAGACAATTCAATTCAGGCTAAAAACAGTTAGAGATGGTGACTCATAAGCACCAGATGCAGGATCTTCATGGTCACCATGGGCAAGTATTTAACCTGACAGCAGCTCTAGTAGTCAGTAGTGTCCACTCACAAATTACAAGAAAGCCTTATAGATTTAGCATAATTCTTTTTTCTTATTTTTTTAAATGAAGACAAATTTTCACACAAGATAAAAACCCACATTAGGTGATAGCAGTCTTTTCACCTTCCAAGCCTCTCTCTGCATCTTCAATCACTACTAAAATCATACCAGGAAGTAACAGTCTGCTTCCCAGGGCTGCTGCTGGCACAGTGCACTTCCAGTTCTTCCTTAACACAGACCTGCAAACACCTGGAATGAAAAATAGCAATAAAATATCAGAAAAAGAGTGGCAGTGGCTTAATGATGTATTTAGTTCAGGTACACATTGCAACTTTGCAAGCAGGGCCCTGTCAGTTCCCAATCCACTTCAAGGCACATGTCTTGTGTGACACTGAGGGAAATTCTGGGGCTGTAACTGCACAGGGAGGCAAAGAGTGCACACAGGACTCATCAGATATGTCAAATAATTAACTTGATATGAGGATTCTAATAAGGAGCCAGAAAACATTTTCAAAGTCTGGTTGCAGCACTAAAATGCATCTCTGTGTTTTTCCAGAAACAATGTAAAGGTCTTGGGGGATGAAAAGTTAGCACAAAAGCAGTTCCTTTCAGAAGCATCTCCCCTTGCAGTTGCTTTGAGGAGTTTTTAAAAAATAAATAAATAGGAAGATGGACAGTTTGCTGTATGAAGACAGTCTTCCAGTGGATGTCCTCATCTCCTGCCCAAAAGCATCATGCATCATTTTGCTACCGATACTACTTCTGAGCTATCATATGACACTACATGACTACCTTTAAATGCATCACAGAAGAGAATAAAAGAGCAAGGCCCGCATTAAAGGCAAGTTTGCTCTGCTGTGTATCCAGCAGCTGCTGAAAATGGAAAGGTCCTTCAATTTATCTAACAGAGCTGGAGCACAGGAATCACATTAGAGCACTTTGCACATAAGATAAAAAGGCCAAGGCCTGTTATTGTCCTAGTTAAAATATTTCCTCCCAAAAATAAAATGTCATTGCAAAATATTTAAAAAGCCTATTGTAGAGGCACTGAAGTACAATAGGCTTACCAGGGGAGATTTTCAGGCTTGTGAAATTTCATGGAGCAGACCATTTCCTTATAGAATTATAGCTGAAGATCAACCCATAATGCTTTTTCCACACTTTAATGTCTCTTTGGAAGTGAAACAGTCAAAACTGCTTGATGAGCCACAATCAGAAGCAAAGGTGAGGGAGGGAAAAATAGAGCAATTTCAAGTTCATGCTTTGATTAACAGTGACAGAGAAGAAATTGGTTTTGTTCCAGACTGGATGACAGAGAATGGCAATTTCCCAGTGCCTCATTTCCCTGCACTCCTCCAGGAGGACAACAAACAGTTCAGCACACATGGAGAGAGCTTTGCGCTGCACTGCAGCACCTTGTGGGTGGAAGGTATGAGGCAAACACTAAGCAGTAACACCATCAAAATAAGGGACAAGAGAGGAGAGTTTTACTGGTTTACAGGCAGGGTAAAAACTTCAGATTTTAATAGTGACAGAAAGTATATGAAATTCTTTCCCTGCTGCATCTGCTGGCATCAGGGGGCTGCTGAAGGATGAGCTAAGAACACAAAGTAGATTATTTTGTTGTTTCTTAAAGCACTTTGAGTGTTGCTTTGGAGACTAAATATTGTCTTATGTTCCAGCAAAGACAACTTCCAGTAAGTGATTCATTATTTCTAATCCACAACCCATTATAGAGCAGCGCTCTGTCAGATTCTTGATTTCTCGTGGGACACCAGCACAATGTGAAAAGGTTAATAGGAGGTACAGGCATTCATATCAATGACAGCATCAGGCAGCTAATTCCTCTTACTAGAAAATTTTGCTATTTTCATTTACTCAGAGGAGGTGCAGATTTCTTTGAAATTGTCTTTAGACTAAGACACATCACAAGGATGACATCAATACAATAATCTCAATTCAAGCAAAGACAAATCACCTGAGCCAGGTTCTAGTCCTTGTCTCAGGCCCTTGATTATTAGGACAGCTCTGCAGCATTATGCTAAAGCTGGTCTTGATCTCCAGGCTGCCTAATTCTTGCCAAGAAACACAATTTACATCCCTAATGACTAGTGATGTGGACTCCTCCTCCGGGGCAAGGAGAGAGAAAAGAAGTCAAGTGCTTAGGCTATATTCCTGCATTTCCAGCTGTTCTGCACTACAGCTTATCTTGAGCATATCACTCAGACTTTGTGCTCTATGCACTTCTCACAGTGATGGTGTTTGAGGGCACAGACCATCAATAACAGCAGAAGATTTGTCTTGGCCTCCCTCCAGGAACTTGAAGCACCATGTGAAGAACTTAAGAGCCATTGCAAACCTTTGGGATAGCACTAAGTAACTACCCAGAGCAACCAGTGCAAGTTCAGAAAGGTTTTTCCCTTAACCATTAGGCCATTAGTTCTACTTAGAACAGAGGACTAGAGAGAAAAATAATTGAGTTCTGTTAGCTTAATGGAAATTAAAAATATCTGAGGGAAGAAAATAAAAATCATCCATGAGTAGTTGTTTCCCTCTCTGTGGAGAGGAGAAATAAGAAGTTTAGCTGAAACGAATTGGCATAAGGTCACTAAACAAGTGTGGGCTTTGCATTTATTGTTCCCTAAAACACCTCTAAGAGAGGTCCTGTAACAAGACCTCTTTCTCACCAAGGGGTCTCCCATCAGAACCCCCACAAGAGTCTTGAGATACAGGAACACCATTATCTTCATTTTCAAATGGGGAATAAAGGTAAGCTGAGGCTCTGGTGTCACCAAGGTCACTGCTGGGGCCTGATAACTGAACCCAGGTTTCAAGTCACAAGCTACTGACTTTGCACTGCTTTGTTCTCTCTCTCTACTTCGCCAAAGGACCTCAGTGTCACTGAAAACTGCTTCCTTGGTTTACACATTGACTGATGAAGAAAAGAATCCATAAATTATTCTAAAGGTGTCAGGCTAAGAAGCACCCTTCCACCTCCATGTGTCTGTTCTCACCTGACACAGCACAAGCCTTGGCTCCCATAAGGAAGAGCAGAACCAGGCCCATGAAATTCTGGTTTGATTATGAGAAAGTAAGTCTGGAGACAAAACCAAAGCCTACATCAACTTCTTTCTCTTCAGCCTTTCATTAAGTTTCTAAAACATGTTGATCTCAATCTTCCAAGTAACTATTCATTGACACCCTGACTAACAGACTGCTTCCATTTCAGACTGTGTGAAGCCCACATCACACTCAGATAACCCAACAGTTTTATCAGGAGTGTCTTACAGAGCTTCAATGAGTTGTCTGGAACTTCACTTAATTCCATTCTTTCTGTCCATAACTCTCCATATATTCCCTGACATTGAATGTTCAGTATTCTTGTAAACACAAGAAACACTTTTAGCACTTAGCTAGAGACCCTTTCTTGGTTTCTATGACACATTTTGATACCTAAACTAGGACAAATGTACCTAAACTGCCAGCACATAAGTGTGTTTTAATTGCTCATTGCCAACATACACCCAGACATAGACACTTGAGATGAAAATTGCTCCATTTCTTTACTTAATTTTTAAGCTTTAAAAGGTGAGCAGGCCACTCAAAGGTGTATGCATGGACAAAGCTGTGCAAACACGAGACTTTAGGCATAGTCCTGGATAGAACAAAATTCTATAAACCTTCTCTCACTTACTGTCATACACAATCAAACAGAAACAAAATATTCTGAGTTGGAAGGGACCCACAAGGATCAAGGTGGAAGGGCCTTCCACTGTGTAAACCCCAACCTTTGCCTCAAAAAAATATTCAAAGACATTTTAAAATAGCATTTCTCAGCATTCTACTATTTCCACCCTGATCATTGCCAGGCATAAGGGTTTTTTTCCCCTCCATGGATTACTGTTCAAAAAATAGGACACTGCCAGTAGTTTAAATTTCTCACCTCCATCATATTTTTGAAGAGTTGGTTCTATGACAGAATATTTCTATTCTTCCTAAACTAGCTGTTTGTCTGAAAATAAACTATAAGTTTAAGGAAAAATGTCCATGGTAACATTCTTCTAAAGAGCCTCAGTGCCTCTGCATCTCCTCTTTTTGGTGGAGTTTTTGTTACCTTAATTCATGTTTTCAGGCATAAAACAATTAATATGGCACACCAACAACTTCCAGTAGCAGTAATGACAGCAGAGCTGTAGGCAAGCTAGAGCCAGGTTAGGGGACAGGAACACATGACATCCTGATGTAAACTGCAGTTCTGTTTACTGAAAGGTGTTCCCTGTCCACACCCCCAGCAATAACTTTTATTTAGTTATTATTCAAGTATTCATCAAGGAAAACCTGGTTTTCATGATCCTATTGACAGCATTTTTAATGCTAATTTTTCCGGCATAGAAGGATGAATTGAAAGTCAGGGGCTGCAAATCCTTTTCAGGATCTGCTATTAGGCTACTGTGAAACCTCAAGTCTCTTTTTCCAGGAGTGTATGGTTAAAACAGTATTTATCCTTTGTCAAAGTGCCTCAATAAAAAAACTCTACCCAAGAACTAATAACAAGCACTAAACCCTAAACTATAGATTAGAATTGGTTTTGCAGTGTGCATATAACTCCTGCCACGTATCCTGATTCCTTACCAGACCAAAAACCGAATTTGTTTTGGCTTTCAGATGCTACAGGATAAGCACATTTGCAAGGGGAACCACAGACTGCCTGATGTTAAATGTTGTTCCCTGCCTCCTCCTTGTATGTCTTGAGCTCCTTATTTTGTTATATCTATTTCCAGTCAGTGGTTTGACTGACTTCTCATGAGTTCTCTGCAACACCTCTTGCCTGACCATATCGCAGGTAACCAAACCCCTAAAAATAAAATTGCTATTCCATTCCAGGCCTGGAGGCCACTGCTCAAAAAAACCAACACGCAAATACAAGCGTGGAGTTAAGAAGGAATGAGATGCCACAACTGAGCCAGTCAAATCATCTTCCAAGAATGAGAAAAGAGAACTATCCAGACCTCACTATCCCCTTGCATGGGTGAAACTGAGGTTAGAGAACATTAAAGTTCTATCATACAACTTTTCCAAACAGGGCAAATCTTGCTCCTTTATCAATGCACACCTCCTAGCTCCGGACTGGTAAGAGGGAGAAAAACCAGAGAAATTCCTGCCCTGATCCTTCAGACACTTTTAAAGCCCTTCGGCACTACAGTAGCAGGATTTGCAGCATCAAGCTGTGGACTGTAGGAAAAGGTGGTGCATTCACATCTGTGCCATGGCACCTGGTAAATCAACTTAAACTTTGCATCCAAACTACCCAACAGGAGCAGATGTATTTTATTCATTTAATAGCTAACTTATTCGCTTCCTGGTGTTCTATTGTTTGCTGAAGACAGCTGTGGACATAAATTAGCTTTTTGCCTTCAGCCAAAATAAATAAATATTTATGGCTAATTAGGACTTTCCTTTCAGGGTTGTGAGCATTCCCCTGGCTGAACAAGAGGCAATGCTGTAGATCCCAGGAATGGGTAGCAGCTGCTGTGCCTCTAACCAGAGGGGGAAATCAGGAAACACAGACTTGAGAGCAACACCAGCCTCCATGTATATCCCAATATAGCAGCACCGCTGTACAGCGGTTCAATAGCAACTCACCACAAGTTGTTCTGCTGGATACAGCAGAGAAGGATGGATGCCTGCATTTTATCAGGCTCCCAGTCACTGTAGGAATTTCAGTTAAACTATGTTAAACCACTCTCAGTACCACATTTTTCAAATATATCCATGGTAATAGTCAAAGAGGAAGTGAAAATATGAATAATGTAAATGGTGACTTGCTGAAATCCCTTCCTATATTTCAAACATGAAATAGTACCGGGGATTTTGAAAGCAGGATGAACCCTACAGAAAGCGGGACATCTAGTGGCGCTACCCGGGAATTGTGGCACAAGGAGACGTCTCCCCAGACACTCCTCCATGAGGATTGTGACAAATTACAGGAATAACAGTAACTGCACACAAGAGTCCTCCAAAATCGTGACAAGTGATAAAATTTTATTCCAGGACTTCATGAAAAAAATTCCCTTTCTAAACAACTAAAAAAAAAATACCACCAAGTGATCAGACAGGTATTCCACTTGATGAGTTTTTCTTTTATCACACTCTTGCTCTTTGCTTCCCTTTCTCCCTCAAAAACAGTCAAAAAGTTTACATTATGCCGTCCTGCTGCATCTGAATTATGAATTCACACTTGAAAAAACGATGAGTTTTCCATTTTTTGTAATAACTAAAAGGGGAGAGCTCTGGCACTGGGGAAAAAAAGGTTTTGTTTATCCACACATTCTGGTATTTGATCCCAGAATATTTTGCTTACTAAGCATTCCCAGTAGCTGTAGGCAGATCCCCCACCAGCTCTGCTCTTTGCAGTATGAAAGTCTGAGCAGGTTTCTGTAAGTAAAATGCCTCATACCAATTGATAACCTCATGCTAAGAGCTTGTCTTTAACACAGGAAAGCTCAGAGCTAAGCTGTAAGTGAATCCAATACAGATGCAGCAGGATCAATAGGGAAAAAAAACCAAAAGGTCCCGCTTTGGGTGTTTTTTTATTTTTTGCCATCAATCCTTATTAAAACTTTGTATTTAATTTTGGGTTATGTGTTACACATTGAGGAAATAGATTTCATGCCCAAAAAACTGCATAGTAACAAGTCCTACAGCAGTGATGAACAAATAAGGAGAAAACAGTAAAGCCTGTCAATTAGTCAGGTTACTTCCATGGAGACTGCAACCAGAACCCTCGCAATTCATAACAGCATCTCATGTCTTCCTCTGTGCCAGCACTGATTAGCATTGTCACCTTTATGTTTCCCATGGAGAGTGCTGTTACAGTGCTGGTGGCAGAAAAAAGAGGTTGAAAAGGAAATTTGTTTGGGGGCTTAGGGCTGCAAGTAAAGGCCAGCAATTTGGGGGACCTTTGTGGGTTCATTAAGCAAGTCTCCTCACTGCATCTCCAAGCAACCAACCACCCACGAGGCAAAACAAGCTCTTTTCCCATAAGCAGATTCACCTGCCTTCCACACCACAACAAGACAAGTGGGAAAAGCACTGTGTTTTTCCTGAAGGCCAAATTGCAAGCTGTGTTTACCTGGTATTTTAACACACTTTCTAGCAGTCTTTTGGGTTTCTGACCTGCTTTAAACTGACATGCAGGAGTAGCTCTGATTCCATTTGTATTCAGCTCTGGGGACCCAAAATTCTGGCTTCAGCCATCAAGAGGCTTGAGGCAGGTGGGTAACCTCAGCCCACACTCGGGTTTTGAGAGGCACACAAGCTCCCCACCAAAGGCTTGCATTGTATCCCTGCTCAGAACCACTTTATGCCTCTGTCTTCCCATTTGAGGAATTAGGGTAACAGGGCTTTGCCAAAAACCAGCAGCCAGGAGAGAGCCAGTGCACACACAGACCAGGTACAGCACATTTCCCTCCCAGCTTTTTTGAGTCCTGTACAAGGTGATTGAATTCAGTCAAGTTTGAATGAATTATGTGAATAGAGGGCTGGGGTAAAGCAGCCATGAATCATCATTTCCTCCGTGCTTATTCTTTGCACAATAACATACTGCAGACTTGTAACTGCTCTGCTAAACATCCATAATTTTCTGACAACTGATGAGTCTCCAGGGGTTTCATATGTGATTGAGGGCAACAGACACAGATAAGTCCATTAAAGCAGACTTCAGTAAACCAGAGTTATAAAATTTAAAGACCGTGCATTTTAACAAAGAAGTGGTTTACATCGCTTCAACTACTGACAAATCATCATGTCACACTTGACAAAATCATTTCATAAGAGGCTTAGGAGAAGAACAAAAATACATACCATCTTTTCCCCCCACTTTTAAAGTAAAAGAGGGGGCCTCACCCCAGGACAAAGTACCCCTCCACCCAGCAAAAGGGTGCCAAACTGTGTTCAGAGGACACAGAGAAAAAACCTCTGTGTGGACACCAAAATCCCTATTGAAGCGCTGGGGAGTGTTAAGAGACTCCTCCTGTCTCCTCATGGTGCCTTGTGTTCCCCTTGCTACACACAGGGGTATCAAGGGCCTTCCTTTCACTCCCAGCACATGGTTGCTGATTCCTCTTTGAGGGTCTGAAGGTGAAGACAAAGGCAGCAAGCCTCCTGTGTAGCCCCAGGGTTTGTCTTATGTTTGAACTTGACAAAGCAGGAGAAATCTCATCATCTACTGCTTTGTAAAATCTCAGTGTTTTCCTAGAAGCTATTTGGCTGAAGAAGACAAAAAAAAAGCCCCACAAGCACATTTCCCTTCCCTCTATAAGGAAGGCAATACTCTGCTCTTTTCTACACAATAGAAACCAAGTATAGCAAAATACAGAAACACATCACCTACTCTTCCTGGATGTCCTCCGCCCTGGGCCCCTCCATCTCCCTGCATCCTTACCTGCTTCTCTCGACAGACACCCACCAAGTTGCTCCAGAGGGCATCACTACCACCCAACTCACCAGGCAAGCCCTGAAACATCCCTTCCCAAACCTCCTCTCTCTCCAGGAAACCCAGAGCCCTGCCTCTCCCAGTCCTCTTAACCTCTCTGTTTCCACCCTCACCTGCAAGTGATCAAGCCACATCCCCTCTCTATTGGCCACACCTGTATTTTGCTCTGCTCCTCCTCCACTTTCTGTCCGCCCCTCCCTCCCCACACAGCTCCCTCTGGCCATCAGAATCCCACGTGGCTCACAGAAGCAGCCCTAGGCCATCTAAAAGAATCACCAACACTGTCATAATGTGAAGATCTGAGATGGATTTTGGGAGGCTTTTATCAATTTCAGGAGGGAATTTCATCCCACGTCTGATGTGGCATTCACATCGTGTAGAAAGGACTGGTTTGAATACATCAATCACCCCAAAGGAAGAGAAAACAATGGAGGAAAAATATACACCAGTGATCCTTTCTCCAAGCAGAATAGTTAAACTTGTCTGCAGCAATCAATCAAGGCTCCAACAGAACCTGTTCTACCAAAGATAGGAGATCTCTTGCGAAAGAACAGATACCTCTGAAAACTTTATTATCAAAGGGTTGCCTCTTGACAGTCTCCTTAAAGCAGCATAAATTTCAATAAGCCAGCAGACACCATTTCCCAGGTGTTAAATAGGTGTGAGCGTGTCCTGGTGATCACAAGCAGACTTGAATTGAAAGGTATTGAATCTTGGAAGAGCAGGACCATTGCTAACACAGAGATTAAGTAAAGCCTTGTGCACAAAGGCTGGAATGAAAATTAATTTGTTTTTCTCTATCATCTGCTGTCTTCAGCAAGCAGAGACTTGTCTTTTAACCCTTTTTGCAGAGTGTTGTTTCTGTCACTGCAGATTCAGAAAAAGTACAAAATTAAATTCTAAAAAAAGCACACATAAGGACAGAAATAATAAACTAAGCAGGCTGGGAATGTACTTTTGATCCCTGATTATTAAAAAAATGATCCAGGAAATGCAAAATTTAATTTTAAGACCATTGCTATTACCAGGATCTGTTCTGAAGATGTTTATTTTTCTGAAATTAAAGATAGGATATGCATTTTCAGAGAGAAGTCACCTGAAGCATATGCTACTGAATTTCACTTAAAGTCACACTTAAAACATGTAACATTCGGATTAGTGAAGCTTTCCATAAACTGTTTCTTCAATAATTATGTAGATTTCTCATAGCACTGAATTATACTCCGACTTTTGTAACTACATCAAGTGATGTATTCCCCATTTTCTAAAACTCAGAGTCATGTGGTAAAATATCAATTTAATAATAATAATTAAAAATTCTTCTCCAAGTCTATACCAGATGGACCATCTGTCAGAGACACGATATAGTCTGTTTCGAGACATCTTGAGGTGCTTGGAGTTGTGGGGAAGGGGGCAGGACGGGCTCCATCTCGATGGGGGAGCGCTCTGCTTCCATACCCCAGCCCTGCTGTACCTGTCCATCAAGTGACACTGAAGGTCTTGGTGTCACCTTACTGACCTCTGAGTGGCCGAGACACGAGAGGCCCCACCCGGAGGGGCAGGCCCAGAGGCCGGGGCCAAGGGTTTAAGAAGCCGTCACGAGGTGGTTCACTCTCTTCTTCACCTACCTTCATCTGGAAGAAGTTAATTGCTGGGACTAGGTGTTGGTAGCTATGCCTGTTTTTCTATATCTGTCCTGTTTTCCTGCTTTTCTTCTTCTTCTAATTTTCTTCTCATGGAACGTAACATTGGATGGGCTGTAAGGTTTTCTATGTTTAATGGACTAAGTTTATGCTGGGAAAGGTGATGTTGTGTACCCTTTACTCTTTTGCCAATGTCCCCTAATTTGCTGTAGTTCTGCCAGTAAACTTTTGTGTGTTATCTTTTTACCTCTTGGGAAAATTCTGGTTGAATTTTCTCTTTGTGCCTACCCAGAGAAGAGACTCTTGGTTCAGTCCCAGGGTTTTGGGTAACCTGGGGCATAACACCATCATATCTTGTATTGAAGGATTTGTCAGCTCAGGTGTGTCGACACACCTGAACAGAAAACCTTCTTTGGCTGAAGTCCCTCCAAGGTACCTCAAAACACGTCTTAAATGAGTGTCAGAGTTTTGACAGCTCTCCACAGAGGTGGATTTTCAAAGTGAAATTTGAGAGATGTAACAACATTTGAAGGGAAGCGACATAGTGGAGTGTTTCTCAGGAATACAAAAAAATTAAAGCTATTGAGCAGGTCGTGCACAGCTGTGGCTGTGAGTGGAGCTATGCCATGTCACTGAAAATACACCAGATTCATAATCAGAAAAAGAAACCGATTGCTGTGTCTGGGTTAGAGTATTTGCAAATGCCCAAATTAGGACATTTCTGGCATAATTTTTCAGGCCTCACTGGAAAATATTTTGCTCCATTGAACCTTTGTCTTTTAAAGTACAGATGGGAAAAGAGGTGATTACATAGTTAGTGCCTCTTCAATCTCTACTCTCTTATGCCTAGTTACAGATCATGCTAAATTTTCTTTTTTCTCAGAGTTTCTATCTTTCAAGTATTTGCAGATGATTTCGTTCACAAAAGCATACGTATTTAACTGGTTTATTCTTTCCTTCTGAGTGCCCCAAAGGCTTTTCACAGCTTTTATCTGAATTCTCTCTGGCTGCCGACAGCTCTGTAATGAGGCATCCCAACACCTTAGTGCTGAACAGAAGGGAGACCTTGCCCCCTCCCACCACAGGATACCTGTGCCTAAGCACTTCGGCAACATGCAGGACTCAGGATTAATTTACTACTAATGATTTCATCCTGTATTTCTCTCACCCTGCAGTTTAAGTCTTCCCAAGATGATTCATCTGGCTAATCTTGTAGAGCCTTTGGCTTACTTCTAACTCTCATCACTGATTAAACAAAATGATGTACACCTGTTGTGAAGTTGGACCCTGGGAATTTAGAATCTTCATGGAGGATCTCTGGACAGTGGGACAGGCTCTTTGCACAGGGGGTGACCTGCCCTCCTCTCTGAGGAAAAGGATCAAAGAGTTGGCGGCATCAATCTGTCTGGGAAAGCAATCAGATACAACATCAGCTCAGAAGAGCTGGACCTCCACCCACCTTTCTGCCCCGTAACCATACCAGCAGAGGGGAAAGTGCTGCCTCCACAGCTGTGCCCTAAAACACATATCAAGAGATGGAAAATCACTTGAATGGAGCAGGTGTTTGATGCCACTTGGGTGTGTGATGCCAAACAACTCCCCTGCTTGTCCTTCCAAATTGCACTGCGGATGACAGCATTGAAACATGGACCTTACTTAAAAGGAGCACTCATCTTGGGAATTTGGGGTATTTATTCCTGCAAGTATTTGTGAAATTAAAACATTTGAGATGCAGTACTAGTACCAGAAATAGACAAAGCAAAGGGATTATAATCCTCTGACCTCCAAATGTTTCTCTGAGTAGCCTCCACAAATTTTCTGCTGTAGTGTTGGTGTAAAACGCATACATGTCAGAGAAAAATCATGTATTAATTTTCATTTTCAAGAGAAAGGGAACTCAGCCTGTGCCCTGTCAGTCATGCTTGTAAAGAGTCATTACAAAAATCAGATTCTCTCTGCTCCATGCAATAGAGTAAGTATGAAGTGCTTCTGCAAATCAGGTTAGAAGTGCCCCAACCATTCACAAGATTTTCAACACCTCAGGGCTACTTATCTGTGAAGTCACCTGAATCTAAAGGTAATTTCTTTGTGCTCATGCAGAATATGTGTCACAGTTTTATGGCTATTTATATTAATTGAGCTAAACCATTAGTTATCTTCTTTCTAATCACTGATGTAAGGCCAAAATCATTCCCACCATTTTCACAGAGGAAGAACAAGAAAACCATATAGATAAGAGGCTGATGGTCACTGGCAGGGAAATGTGCAGTGGATTGTTCTCTCATCATTTTTCCATGACTGAAAAAACCCAACTAAGGGTGCAGAAGGGCAGCTGGGGCACCGGGCACTAGGAGGGGCTACAGACAGCAAATCCTCATGGCCCGAGGTGTGTGAGGCAGCATGGCACCAGCTCCAAGACTAGTGGCCCAAATAAAATGTCCTGTGTCCCACAAAGCCCCTGGCAAGCAGGACTGCATGTTGAGACAGTCTGTATAAGAGATGATGGATCTATAATGATGTAAATAAAAGACTGACATAAATCACACAGTGTGCAACAATTTCGAGAACTTGCAATAAAAAGCCATAGTGAGCCACCTGGCAGAAGGGCCAGAACAATGCCAACACCCTCTGGAGGAGGGCATCTCCTACTTGTTTTTAATGTTACCCCTGCACCATTGACAGATTCTTCCCCCATGCCAAGTTACCCAGCAGTGAGCAGGAGAACTCAGATCACTGCAGCAAGGGCTGGAGAGCTTGAATATCCTATGCTCCCTCTAACAGTGTCCTTGTCCTCAGAGCACGCTGCTTTGTAACAAAGCAATGCACAGCAGTGAAGAAGGCAGACTGTGTACTGAGAGGCACTTGTTGAATTAGCAGCAACCTGCCCTGTAAAAATACACTCCAAGGCTGGAGGCCACGCTGTCTGCTCTTCCTCAGCCACATTGCCCCAACTGCTGCCATCTAATGTGGCCTAAAGAAAAACTCTAAATTCCATGCATTTAAACAAGAACACCAGCTCTATAGCACTAAATTAATTTCTTTTTGCCAAGGTCAGTGTACAGCTGTTAGCACCTATTCTTAGCTTGTCAACAGGCCACACCACATGGACATCAGCCCCAGGCAGTATCTGGGGAGTAGAAGCTGCTGTGCTGGGGCCAAAGCGGTCCCTGGGGACATCAGAAATGGGGGAAGGTCAGCCATGGGATGTTGCCAGCTCTGTTCCCACCAACAGGGAGTGAAAGCCTACTTACATTTTAGCTGTATGATGGAATAACTCTTGTGGAGTGAAAGAAGGAAAACTGAGTTAGATGTGGTTAAAGTTAGGGGGGAAAAAAAGTTCTTTTAAAAGGTGTCTTCTGCATTGGAAAACGCTAAATTTCAAAAAGCTCTAATCAGGTCAAATTCGGATCTCTGTATGCCAAAGTAAAACCAACATAACCTCCTCCGCAAAGAGCACCTGAGGGGAGTTTTATAATACTTTGTTACAGAGTAAAAGCTGCAGGGTGAGTGCACCTTCGAATTTCTCCTGA
>VZRJ01000582.1:1610820-1627920 GCA_013397565.1 Ptilonorhynchus violaceus | reverse complement strand
ACTCTAGAGAGAGCGGGGGACCGGAGGGCGGCCGGGGACAGAGCTCCACGGGGATGCTGGTGGAGCGGGAGCCTTCCCGGGGGATGCGGTGAGGCGGAGGCGGCCCCGGGGGCGGCCCCCACCCCTCCCTGCGTGTCGCGGACTCACCTGGGGGTGGCCCGAGGCGGCGGTGGCGGGCGGCTCCCGGTTCCCGGCTCCCGGCAGGCAGNTGCTGATGCCAGAGCCGGTGGCGGCCGAGCCTCCTCCCCTGCGGCAGGAGAGGGGCACCGGGCGGAGGGGCCGCGGAGCCAGTCCTGCCTTCACCTCCCGCCTCTGCGGCACCTCCCGCCGGGACAGCCCCGGCGACAGGAGGGCACCGGGGTGCGGGGCGATGGGTGCAGAGGGCGCCGGGGCTGCCCCGTCGCCCGCCCCAGCGCGCCTGGTCCGAGCTGGGGCGTGTTGGCTGATCCTTGGGCACAGGTCCGCTGTTACAGAAACGATGCTCCGAGACCACCTGTCAGGGGCAAGAGAAGCTCTTGGGGTGGCTCACTTCGAGACTGAAATGCCCACATAGCGGTACCCGCAGACAGCACCTGCCCCCCCGCCCCACATTTCGCACCCGTCCACCAGCACAGGCCAAACAGCTCCGAACTCCATCGATGCCAGAAAATGTCTCTCTCCTTGAAGACATTTGAGAGCTGTCTCCTTGGCCAGCAGCACAAATACTTGTCAGGTATTGGCGTGGCAGTAGGAAAGTTACTCAGGTTTTTGGCTGCTTGACTCAGATTTTGGTGAACAATACAATCGTGATGGACTCACCATGACTTCTGCTTTTCATGGTGCCATCCGTCCACTTGCCTGCATGATTCATCTCAAGCCACATTCCCAAAGCTTCCATGGATTTATAAGCCAGGGAAGTGAAATTTCACAGAGGGAACATTAGCACTGCTGCATATACTCCAAATTTTGTGAGGGCCAGAGAAAGTGTATTGCTTCCTGAAGAACTACATCCAAAAAAAGGCATGAATTTTACTTCATCAAGCTTCCCCAATTCTTAACGTAAGTATGGCATCACCACAAGTCTGAGCTAAGGAGTTAAATATGTATTGAGTTATCATTTTACACCAAATCTTCTATCCTTATTGGACCTCTGAAAAATACTTCACAATAATGCTCAATATAACAGTTTGAGGCAATTTGGGAAAATGATCATTTACGTTTTCCTGAAGTAACAAAACATCATTCAGACAACTTCATCAATACTGTAGAAAACATTACCTGGTGTCAAAAGGAAAGACCAGCATCCATCATTCTCCAGTGCTCACACATCCCAACCCGGCTCTGTGTTCTCTGACACAGTAATTGGCACTTCCCCATTTTGCTTGTGTTACAGAGTTTTCTTACAAGCTTTTCTTGACAAGGAATGAAGAATTGGGATCTTTGGGAAATACAGGGAGATTACACAGGATATTGCTCAAAAGCTCCATGAGAGACAGTCTGCTCTTGTTCACGAAACATTGGTCATGCGCCTTGTGAGTGGCTGTTCTACACAACAGGAGGCACTTCTAAACCACACTTTCATCTTTTAACAATGCCTGTGTTCTAAGATACAACTGTAAAAGCAAAATTGCATTTAAAATCAGCTGAATCAACAAAAAGATACATGCTTGTGGGTTTTATGACAGAATTCTGAAATTTCTTACAGCTGTACAGAAGGGAAATAGTTCATCTTCTTTTATTATTAAACGTTTTGCTATATCCTATAAAAAAATAAAGCAGGCTGTTTCTTATAGTTGAGGCAGGAAAGTATAACCCACAAGCTAAATAAGCAGATACGCTAGAATTCCTCCCCAGTCCTTAGTCCTCAAATCAAGCAGCAGCCAGGCTTTACAGAACAATGGCAACAGAGTTACTCAGAACAGTAATTTTTCTAAAATGCATCTCCTGTTTTAAAAGCATTTTAGTATCAAGATTTTATGAGATTGTCCATGCAGAACAACAAAAATACTTGATTGAAAAAGATTATGACTGTCGGCATTTCAAGGCAGTCAAGATTAATTTCTGGTCCATAACAGATACTTGGAAGCTGAATAAGCAGGAGAAATAATTGAAAAAAGAGACATTTTGATTTAATGGTTTAACTCGATTATCTACTTTTTATCCTCGCTTGTTTGGAACCAAACATATTCCTTCATAACCTATCTGTCAAGTAATTTTTAAAACTAGGATATGAGAAAGTGGTTCTTTTTTCCAACGATTTTGGTTTATTTATGCCTATTCTCCACGAAAGGAAATTATAGTTTCTTTATCTGGACATTTGTTACTTCTTAAGAGAATCTGGAGATGCTTCTAAAAGATTTGAAAATCTTACACCACACTAAAATCTGAAGCCAGACGTTGGTTTTCTATGTTCAGAGCCTTCAACTCTAGCTTGTAACAATTTTGGCTTAGCATGACACTTAGGTCAGCAAGTGGTTTCACTTGAATCCATAGAAATCATGGACGCAGCTTGCCTGGAAACAGAGAAATTGCAGGGTGTGAAGACAGAAAAAAAAAGGATTTCTTTTCCTCTGACTTTGTTGCTCGCCTAGCACCCAGCCTTGCAAATACTTCCCACCTTCCCAGAAGGTTTGCTGAGAGCTGGGAAGTGCTCAATGCAGCACTGTCTACAGGATCAGAATTTCTGGCAGGACTCTTTGGTGCAAAAAACTTCTTTCACAAGAGCAGTAAACCCCAGGAGATGATGAGAAGGCTAAGTACAGGTGAAAACAGCAAGAATATTTTGGGGTTTACTCAGAAATCTAGCCTATGAAAGATGATCAAGCAAGCATCCAGCAAGCAGAGGAAGCAGAAGTTACTCCCATCTTGCCTTTAGCTGGTCTTTGGAGGATTTGCTGACAGTTCTGGGGTCCCTTTTTTTGAACAAAATTACTTGAGCATGTGTACCAGGCAACCAGTTTCCTAAATTTTAGCCTTGGCAGCTGTGACACATTCCTTCTAATAAGTAAGGGACAAAAGTGCTTATCTGTGCTTCAGATAAAGAGCTTGTTTAAGTGCTTCCCTGGACCTGGGCCAGAACATCCCATGCCTCATCACATGTGGTATTGTTCATGCCTCACTTCTGCCAGCAGCGTTGCTTGCAAGGATTACCTATCCTCCCACCCGCTATGGAACTGTTCATCATAAAAACAAATTATAAAATGTGTTATTACATCTCTGCAGAGCCTTTCTTCCCAAATAAGCTTATAAGCTGGAATACTGTATACATCATGTCATGCACAGATGTGTAAATGAGCAGGACTTGCAGCCAACCAGCAAACGCACATTGCAGTCAAGGCTGCCATGGAAAGAAAAGGTCAATTTCTTATTTATTTTGATTAGGCCATAAAACGTGGCTGCTGGCAGCTGCTGTCAAGATGCTGAGATTCTGATGCAGTTGGGTTTTTTTTCTTCAGTCCTCAAATGTGATTTTCCCTCAAGGCTCATTTCAGTAGGACAATCCAATTCAAGCATTTCAGCCCACAGAACATTCAGCTCAAATGAAGAAACACTTCAGTGTGGGCACAATAGATCATTAGGATCTTCTTTCTAAAAATTCTTGCTTCAGCCTGAGTGCCTGTGATTTATTCACTCATTTATTCACTCTGCAGGGTATGACACTCTCTCCTTCTGAACACCCAGAGTATTCCCATTACTTCATTACAAGTGTAACTCTTTCACCGTACAGAAACGCAGCAATTGCTCAATTTCTGTTTCATTAACTATTTATATTGACCTTACTTTCTATGTACCCTCATCCTACAGATTTCCAGTGCCATGGCTCTACGCCTCCTTAATTTGTGCATGAAATTCTTTACCCTTCCTAGCACATGTACACGCAAAAGAGCTGCAAAGTAGACTTTGTGTGAAGAAGATGGCGTGGATCAAAGGACACAGCTGATTTCCAGCCCTATAATCTCATGAATGTTCCCTTACACCAAATATTTGTGATTATATTCATTTATCCTAAACTGAGAATATAAACCAGCACGGGAAAATCAGACAGCCCTTGTCCTCACTAGCACAAACTTGGGAGTTTCTGAAACATGACTCACTTTTTAGTTTGCACTAGAACTGCAGTGTATTAACAAGGTTTACAGTGTCACTGAGATATTTCAACAGTTTTGTGTGGAAAATGTCAGTGTCTGGGGTTTAACGTTGGCGGGAAGATACAGTAATCGATGTTCTTGTTTTAGCTCAAACTAATCGTAAAAGCCACTTGTAAAGACCTTTTTACATACGGGCAACACTTCAGAACAACAGGGAGGGATGTTCTTTTGACAGATTAGATGTCTTGGCTGCATTTTTGCCTGCAGCACTGCCTTGTTCGTGCTGCCAGCTCGGCTGTTTCCTGATGGCTGCAGGGCATCCGCACCTTGAGGGCCGGGCACCACAACTGCGTTAACCACTCGAAATGTCTGGGGCGCATGTTTTAATGCATGGGTTTTTGTTTTAAATTCCAGATGGTTTTCCCGACGATTGGCACTCCGGCATAAACCCCCACGGCCTCTGTCCCTTACATGACACCTCACGGCCGGGCAGGCTGAGATGCTCGCCCTGCACTCATCTCGAGTGCTGTGCGCAGTTCTGGGCACCACAGTATCGAAAAAACATCAAGCTTTTGGAGAGCACGAGGATGGTGAAGGATCTGGAGGTGCAGCCGTATGAAGAGAGGCTGAGGGCACTTGGTCTGTTCAGCCTGGTGAAGAGTGAGGGGAGACCTCTGCATCCTCATGAGGGGCAGCAGAGGGACAGGTGCCTATCTCCTCTATCAAGACCAGGGACAGGACTCGAGGAAACGGCATCAAGCGGAGTAGGGGGAGGTTTAGGTTGGATAATACGGAAATATTTTTCCTCCAGAGGGCGCTCGAGCACTGGAACCGGCTCCCCAGGGACGTGCTTTCCCTGAGGAGACCCGCCTGAGGGGGAGAACCCGGCGCGTGCGCGCTGAGCGTCCGCCGCGCGCGGCGATGGCGCGCGGTGATGACGCACGCGCTTTTTCCCCGCACCGCCGGCACCGCGCGCTGCCCCTGCACGGCACCGCCATGAAGGCGACGCCGCTCTCTAATTGCGAGCGGCGCTTCCTCCTGCGCGCCATCCAGGAGAAGAAGGTGCGGCGTCGGCATCCCCTTCCCTGCCGCTTTTCCCATCCCTTTCCCTATCCCCTTCGCCGCCGCCCGGGGAGCGCGGCTGTCCCCGGGAGCGGCCCCCCCGGTGCCATCCCATGCCGGGCATGGCGCAGTAACCCGCTCCATGTGTGTGTCCGTGTCTGTGTGTTCCCGCAGCGCCTGGACGGGAGGCAGTGCTACGACTACCGGAACATCCGCGTCTCCTTCGGCGCCGACCGCGGCTGCTGCATCGTGGAGCTGGGCAGGACCAGGTGGGCGCGGGTCTCGGCCGCGGGTTAAGACTGAGATTGCCAAAGCTGCCGGAGCAAACAGTGCCAAACACTGCAGTGTCCGGACTGGTACAGTCTACATCCCTGCAAACAGATTTTAACTTCTCAAGCCTTAAAGTCGTAGTAATTCAAGGGTAGGACCATAAAGGAGAAATGGGAAAGGGATGGGGGTTCGTTGATGATTATAGTTAGAAATAACTTATAAACTGCAAAATTACTCCAGATTTTCTCGTACCTCTATTCACTGATCTCTCATTTTGTATTCTTCCATAAATCAAAGGACCCTTTTTTGCATGTGGAAAAGTGAAATATATGCACTTACATAAATATTTCATTACAGTTTCTTATGTGTTTGAGTCAATTTTTAGTCTTAAAAAACAGGAGTATTTTCTAATTCCTGCATTTGGTTCTTTCAGTTGTTGACTGGAGTTTAAATATGTATGACAGGCGTTGAACAAGAAGCTGTCAGGAGTGAGAATTACAAACTAAAACCCTAAACACATGCTTTTCTCCCAAGTGTATGTTTTCTTTCTAGTGGCAGGAGATTTTCCCTGATGTGTTTTGTGACTTGGTGGTTTATTTACTTTGACAGGGTTCTTGCACAGGTCTCATGTGAACTTGTTTCCCCCAAGCCCAATCGGCCCACGGAAGGTGTGCTCTTTTTTAATCTGGAGCTGTCACCCATGGCTGCACCGGGGCTGGAGCCTGGCAGGTGGGTAGCTGTCTTAAAAGGACTAAACAAGAATGGTATAAAAGCCACTGTAATCATGTTAATTTGTAATTTTGTTCCAACAGACAATCTGAGTTACTGGTGTCACTGAACAGATTATTAGAGAGATGCTTGAGAGATTCCAAATGCATTGATACTGAATCTCTCTGCGTTGTTGCTGGTGAAAAGGTAGGAAAATCTCCTAGTTTCTTGTGGGTTTAAACTAAAAGATGCATCTAATCCGATTTTAAGGCGGTCTTTGTCTTGTGTTGGAAAGTAGAGGTGTTGATTTTAGTTTAATGTCAAGATCTATACATCTGACTTGACAGGTATTTTTAACTTACATATCTACATAGGCACTCTGAAGTAGTTGGGACCCTGCACACTCAGATGTTTCTTTACAGAATAAGATTTAAATTGTACTTAAATATTACACATTTTGTCATAATTAAATCTGGCACAGTGGGTATCTTGGAATAAACCGAGATCTTTCGTCTTAACCAAAGACCTGAGGAATAAATGCTGCTTCTTTTTATGTTCAAAAAAATGAACTTGTTTTGGAAAAAAACCAGCTTTTGTAGTATCATGTCTCAGCTTACCAAGCAGTTTTGTGTTTTTCTCAGGTGTGGCAGATTCGCCTGGATATGCACCTGTTAAACCATGATGGCAACATTACTGATGCTGCCAGCATAGCAGGGATTGTAGCTCTGTGTCATTTTCGCAGACCAGATGTGTCTGTGCAAGGAGAAGAAGTAACTGTGGTAAGTTTTTGGGTTTTTTTTCCAATTTCCTTAGATTTCTTTGCACAGTATGTCATTTTAGAATTAAATTAGTTTCATATTTAACTGTATTCTGGGCCAATTCCTTTCAAAGTACACTCCTGAGGAGCGTGATCCTGTTCCCTTGAGTATCCACCACATGCCCATTTGTGTCAGTTTTGCCTTCTTCCATCAAGGGTAAGATTTTGAAGTCTCATATACCCATATAAGGGCTATAAGTCTTCTATACCCATAGTTACTAACATGTAAACAAACTCCTTTGTTTAATTGCTTTAAGGGTAGTAACTTGCCTGAAACTTCTACTGTTGTCTTATATTTCAAAACTTGATTCTAGGACCTATTTATTGGTGGACCCAACTGAACGTGAGGAGCGGGTAATGGATGGGCTCCTTGTGATTGCCATGAATAAACACCATGAAATTTGTACCATCCAGTCCAGTGGAGTGGTTATGCTGGTGCAGGATCAGGTAAACCTTTGCCTTGACCAGTGCTTCTGTGGTGTATAAACTGGTTCCTGTGCTGCAGTCTTGATGCAGGAATATCCTTGACATTTGGAAGCTAAGAAATCAATTTGTGATTCCTGGGATGTTCTGTAGTTTCAGTTAAAAACATCTTGCTTTCATGGTAACCTGTTGTTGTCTCTGTAACAAACAGATTTTGAGATGCAGTAAAATAACAGCTGTTAAGGTCGCAGAAATAACAGAACTGATTCAGAAAGCCTTGGAAAACGACCAGAAAGCCAGGTGAGTGTTTTGGGAAGGGATGGAAATGGGTATTTAATGTCAACCTGTAGTTTCAACAGCAAACTGTTTTCACTTGTATTTGTTTTAAATAGCATTTGTATATTTGAACTTGAAAAGAGAAACCATTTTTGGGTTATCCTGAAATAATATCTGTTGCTGAATGATTAGGAAAGAAGGTGGGAAGTTTGGCTTCGCAGAATCCATACCCAACCAAAGGATCACTGCCTTCAAAATGGAGAGTGCTGCAGTGGATACCAACGACGTGGAAGAACAAGCTGGAGAAATCATCGCTAAAGCTGACCCTCCTGCCGAAGTGTATCTTTTCCAGGGTATTATTCAGGGGAAAACCAGGTTTCCCATCCTCTGTGCTAACACTGCTCCAAGCCAAACAGACACCTAAGATTCCTCACAGCTTAGCTAGTCTTACGGCCTTCGTCATCATTGTCATCATCATCCTGGTTTTGGTTCTCTCTGCTTTTAGGTAACTTAATTCCCCACCTAAAGTGCAAAGCTGAAGTTAGAACTGTGATTATTACAGCAACTGCAGAAGTGGCACTTTGAACTCCCCTTTAGGGCTGTTCTCCCCAGCAAACACCTGGTTTGCTGTCAGAATACAAAAAGGTTTACCAGCACACCAAGATTTTTCTTGACTCCTGCAGTTTTGCCAATCCAGTATTGCACAGTCCTGGGACAGCCCAAATTGGGGAAGGAATAGAGAGCTCCTGGGGAGACCTTGAAGAATCTGAGAAGGAAGAAGCAGCGGAAGAGGAAGGTGAAAGTGAGGCAGCTGCTTTTGAATGTCACAAGGAGGAAACTGAGGATACAAGTACAATGAGGGAAACTAAGAATGGTAAGTATTTGTTTTTCTTGATATCAGATATTATATCTCTTTATTAAACAGTCTAGAATTAAAATGTGAAAGGTGCTTAGGAAGAAAGAATCATTATAGCCACTTTACGCTTTTGCTGATTCCATTTGAGCTGGTCACTTCTCTTCGGAACTTGACTTCTGTAGTATAGGCAGGTCTCCAAATGAATCCCTAACCCCTCTGAATCTCTTTAAAAATGCTGTGGTGATTAATTACAGGAGTTGTTTGTAAAAGACTGATCACCAGTTTGGGGTTGGTGGGGTTGTCTGTTTTTTAGATGAACCCATTGTACTGTCAGACAGTGAAGAGGAAGAAGTTGTCATTCTGGAACCACAGGAGCTACCAAGGAAAACAAGGTACCCAACATGTGAAATTAGGAGGGGAAAAGGGTTTATAGGGAGTATTTCCAGGAAGGACAGGATTTTGGCTAAGGCCAAGAAAGTTTTCCATGTATCAAAGGGGGTACAGGTATAGCTGAGAGCAAGGAAGTTCAAATCTAGGCTTGTTCACTTCTATCCTGGGAGGCCAGAGCCTGGCTGGCCTGCAGCCCTGTGAAATGGTTATGGCTATTTTACTCATCTTAATCCTTCCAAAGGGAGTGAGAGCATAAAAGTGGATCTCAGTCAGTAGCTCCTTAGAGATGCTGCAGAGATTTAAGTGGTACACTAGAGCTAAGGTTAAGTTTTACGTCCAAGAAGTGAGATTTGCTACTGCATCTCTGCGCTAGCCATGGAAACCCTTGTTTTTAGTGTACTATCTAAAAATTAACGTAGAATTTGGCACCAGGGTTGGTGGGAGGTGGCCCAGTTACAGATAATCAGCCTGTGTTCTTTTGGAATAGTAAAACTATTCCATTTTTCTGATTCAACTGTTGTTTGTTGACAGAACACAGACCAGCTCCAAACAAGAAACTACAAGTAAGAAAGCATTTAACAAAAAGAGAAGGAAGAAGAAAGCGTCTCGTTAAAGCCGTCATCCCTCCTGCTGGAATGCTGTGTAATATGGATTTTGGTCTATTATTACTGAGCTTATTTTTGTAGATAATTTTATGTCCGCCCCTTCCCCCCTTCCTATCTGGTTCTGCTTTTATGTATATGTTAAACTACTGTACACAGATTTAAATTAAAAAATGTTGCCTGTAATTGGAACTGCATGGTTGGCATCCACCTGCAGCAAAACCTCACCTAGTTCAGCTGTTTTCACAGGGGAAAATTATGTGCCATGATTAAAACCTTCTTCCCCTGTCACTCCACACCTTAACTTTTACTCAAGCTGCTTTGTATAAAAATCACCAGAAATGCATAGACGTGACAAACTAGCACAGAACTTCAGCAGTGGAGTTTCTTAAAAAGTTTAATTAAATATTACATGCAACAGACAGGAATGCTTCTTGAACTATAGGCCAAGAGTTATGCTCTGAATTTAGGATTGGGCAAAACAAAGAGACAAGGAGGGTTCCAAAATATCTGATCTGAGCGCTTTGTTTGAAAACAAGTGACATTGGCAACACACACATATTTACAGAGTGAAGTAGGGCTATTTTACACATGACCTCAAGTTTGCATGAGCTGTGAACAGGAGAGAAGTTACTGTTGCAAATCTGACGTTCCCCAAATCAGGTTAAGAACTTAATGTAAAAAAAAAGTAAAATGGCTCCCAGCCAGGCAAAGCTTTAATCAAGTTGTGCTCTTTCAGGAAGGGACCAACACACAAAACCTCTTTTCTCCAGGAGCTAAACCAGTGCATTTTCTTAGTGTTGGTTCTTCCAACCCGAAGTCACTGTCCTGAGTACAAAAAGGGGTGAAGATGCAGTTCCTTCTTAATTCTGTAGTACCACAAGACTGTAAACTTCTTCAGAAAAAAGAACAGTGTTTTTTGCACTGCTGTTTCCCTCTTCTTCACACATAACATCTCATCCCTACATTCCTTAGAGCCTTTAGTTGGAAAGGACTAGAAGTTAAACTGGATAGGCTTAACAGTAGTACAGTACAACCTGGGATATTTTGTTCAAAGCTTAGAAGCAAAAGCTGGAGTTGTCCCATGTTAACTCTGGGAAATGAGAAGGTGGAAGAAAATAGTACTTAATTGCAGCAGCAAGAGCTGCCAGTGAGGAAGGAGGGACATTGTTGTGCTGGGCAGAGATGGCAGCCCGTGACTGAAGCATTTTTGTTAGGCTGCAGAGGATGTCATGTTGATAATGATGAAAGTAAAGCCCAGGGAGCACGGAAGAATTTTCCTCTGTGCTACCGGAACAGTAACAAAACAAGTTCCTTTGAAATTAGAACACAGCTCTTAATTAAGCACTAAATTAATACTAAGACTCAGTGAAGTCTTTCCACCTAAGTACTGCTACTTGCTCTTTTCTGGGGAAAATAATTCATAAGATTCTTTTAAATTACCCATCTTCCAGTGTTCATATTTCTCAGTGGTCTTGGAATACACCACAAAAAGGAAGGGGAAGGCAGAACCCAGCTTCCCAGGAAGAGCACTCTGGCCTGTTATCTTCAAATAATAGTTGCCAGTCAGCATTGCCAGTTATCCTTCCAAGGTCACAAACAGCGAAAACCACATTCCTCTATCTTATAAACTCCCTCTCCTGCAAGGTTAAAGTGTTTCCAACCCTAAGCACCAGACATGATACACTGCACAGATTGTCGCCAGTTAGTTTCAGCGTTTCAGTGCCAGCCTACTGAAATTGATCTAAATTAATGCTGCTGGCCAATGAAATATGGTTCTTCATTAAACATTAGAATATGCTTAAAAGTCCAAGTGCATCCTAAGAAGCTCAGATTGGCCAAAAAGGCCTCTTCTGCTGCATATTTTGACCAGATTTGAGACCATTACTGGACTCGATTGGTTTCTGTAATTAAGGTGGTTTCAGGCAAGGCTCAGACTGTGGCACAAGAGTGAGGGCAGCGCAGTAAGTTTGTAGTTACTGAGATGAGATACAGAGTTGTCTCTCATTAACATGTGCTTCTCAGCCTGACACAGGGCTGATGATTTAAAAAAAGTTATTTTAAATAGCCCACACTCAAACAGCTGTTGGACATCCGGAAGGAGTTCATACTGCTGGGTGCACACATAACCAGACAGCGTTGAATCAACTTCAAGTCAAAGAGGCACAGGTTTCACAGGGCAGCCCTTGCCAAAAAGATTTAGAGATGAGTGCCAGTTTAAGATGGCAGTACTACCCCTCAGTGATTTTAAGCTATTGGCAAGACCACTAACATCAGATACAAAAACTGTTTATTAGCCAACCTGGAAATGGCATAATTCAGCCCACTTCCATGCACTCGCTGCTTTACATGCAAACAACAGCAGGTACAGGGCAGCATCACTCCACTTACACAGGTTGAAGGTAAACATCCACTTGATCTAATGCTGATTATATGCCAGTTTGCTTGTGTAACAGTTCCAGAACTAAGGAAAAATATGGCACATTTTTGCTGCGTGCCACAGAGAAGCCCTTCCCAAGCAGGAGGGGTGTACAGAATTCATGCTCTGCATGCAGCCCATCCATAACAAAAGACATTCCCTCCTCTTGAGGGCACAGAGCAGTTCACCCTCCTGCAGTTTAATCCCTCCACCACCCCTAAAGATGTACAAGATAAGCAGACTGAGGACTGATTTTTTTGGTAGCGTTGGACTTTCAGGACAGCCAACATCAGTGGGAACTCCATGGGTTTAAATTAGTATCAGTCTTTACACTTGGACTAGAAAATACCTATAGCAAGACCATTTCCTACATAGTGGAAGCGAGAGGTATGAACTTGTGTAGGAGTTTTAACTGTGCAGTCCCTGCAGCAGAGCATTCAGCCTGTAACCTGATGAAGATCTGGCACTACATTATGTAGCAATTGGGGCACATCCTAAAGAGCCTCGTGAGTGGCTTCCAGCAAGGAGTTCTCCTCACGGCCATAGAGTTTCTTCCAGTATTACAGCCATTAAGGCACATTTTGGATCTATGCTAAGTTTCAGTTTAAACTAGACAGTATAAAAATGCTACAAATACTGCTGTGGAGTCCAAGCCTTTCTTACCCAGAAAGAGCAAAAGCCCTACTTTAATAATGCACTGCTAATATTAATGTTTAGTCTATAATTAGATGAGCAGTCTCAGACTTCACGTGGTCCGCATGGTTAATTCTGTGCCTGAAGAGAACATTTTGATAAAAACACAGCTAAAACTCTTAACAAGATTGCATGTACAAAAGATTTACATTAAAACCACATAAAACTAAACTTCATAATTGAAGTCATGAAAGCCTGTATTCATATTCTGAGTGATCATATCTAGAATTCTGAACCAAGTTTAAAACTGTACATAATTTCCTGGTAATATACATCTCTTAAAAAGATCAGTCTCTTGATTATTACAATAAGTTTAGTGTGTCAGGTGGGTCAATGAGCGATACTCCATGGTACCTAGAGAGGGAAAAAAAGAGGCAGGATGTCATCTTGCTCAAGTGCTCTCTGCCGTAAAGAGCAGCATAACTGCAGCAAAGCACATTTCCCACCAGGCAGGAAACATTCTGGGGCTTGTTGGCTGTCATGCCCACACAGATTTTTAGGAGCATTAGGTATCACTAACTGTAGGAACGTCAAGAAAATTCCTCCAGTTTCTACCAGACAGCTCAGGCAGCAATGGAACACCAAGTATTGCTTGACAAACCACTGTGCAAAAACCTGGGGAGTGCTGTCACCATTTCACTGAGGGGTTGGATTTAGTTACTGGAGTCTGCCTGGAGACTCAAAAGATACATCCCACACCCACACCCTGCCAAGCAGGTATGTGTTAGGACAACTCAGGCGTAACACCCCTGCTTCTGGTAACACCTCCACAGATACTCACTTGGTACTCTTGTACTTTTCCCTTATGGACTGTTGTGTGTGCTGGGCTGCTCTGAGGTAGGTGTTGTGTAGGTCTATGAGGCAAGGCTTGATGTCTTCAAGGGTATAGCCAGTTACTTTGCACAGGGATTCAGGCTGAGGGGAAAAAAGGGAGAGGAACATTTTAATGCTTCTGCTTGCTTGAGCTGATGACCACTGGTGGAGTTTTTAGCTTCCTGTTGAAACCACTTAACCCCCATCCCGTTTTTGAAATGCCATATGGAGCAAGCCCTAATTAACAGCCTAGGAGCACAAGGGGGCTGCAATTCCTGCAGTCCAGCCCCAGCATTCAGGACTGCATACAAATACCCTCAACACACACAGAAGTGTGTGAAGGCTCACGTTTGAGTGCTACATACCCAGGTTTGTCCAGTGAGCGTGTAGCCTGCCAGAAGAAATGCTGCAGCAGCAATAACTGATGGCAAGTATTTCAGGTAAGGATCAGCATCAATTAGACTCAGCTCCCCGAGGTACTGCAAGGGAAATGAGACAGGGAATCATCTACTTCCAAAAGTTAACAGCTGCACTACAACCCTAATTCAAGCTTCCAATCCTGCCATCAGTTGGAGGAACAGCTTTTCCTGGTTTCCACTTACTTTCTCCTTTAGCATCTCCTGCTAGCTACCGTCAAACAGCATTCCCAGCACATGATTTTCCAACAGATATTTAGGGATATATAAGAACAAGAGGGAAGAGAGTAGTCAGGTCTGACCTTTGCACAATGAGACAAAAGCTTCTGTTCCGGAGCTCTGGTACCTACCATACAGCTAGGATTTATTACAACTTTAGCTGAAATGTTATCTGTGCTCTGCTCTAGAAATTAGCCTCTGGATTTAAATCTTGCTGCTTGTTGAGGGGAAAACCGAAACAAAAGTCCTTTTCAGCCAAAGTGTGTGGGGGGGTGTAGGTGTGGCAGTTTCAGATAAGAGAGGGAAACATCTATCTAGCAATGCAACAACTCACAATTTAAAGTTCATTAATCTCTGCCTGCTCTCAGTAAGTGTGCATGCTTGAGCCAGGCCAAGTGCCAGCCTCTGATAAGAATGGACTATCTCAAAACAGTGAGTGGCAATACAAGTGTCAATTTCCAGCAGTGGGGCACCACTTCTGGAGGAGCACACTTCGTACTGTGTGTACATATAATATACGTACATGTTTAATAGATATCTGCACTAGAATATCTCCAATTACACGGGCTGAGCTAGTAATTCCTACTCACCATTGACAGGCTCTCCACTTTAGCATCTGTCTGCTGGTGTAGGAAGTACTGGGTGAGGAACTGGTTGATTGTTGGAGCTGCCAAGTCAAATGACAAAACCTTCAAAATTAAGTGCTCCATCCTTAGGACCTGCTTCTTGGTGTAGGTGTCATCTGTGATGTAGACAAACTCGGCTACTTCAGGAGGGTAGATCTCTTCAAACTTTCTGCCAGGAGAAATGTTCGTGAGTAAATAATTGAGTACTAGGGAAGCAGATAACTACCAACAGTTAATGAAATGCTCGTAGTAGCTGGGCACTGGTACCAAACAAGTTTGTTGCGCTTGGTTCAGTAGCTCTTGAATCAGCAGAATTTGAAATTAGAGAGCTACAACAGCATGACAATTTAGGACAAAGGAATATTGGACTTGGAGTTACTGAAATTCCAGAATAACCCACTAAACTAGCAACTGATGTAAGCAAAACTTTCTTTTCAGATGCCTTATGCATGTTCCCTCAAATACTGTTTAGATGCCTGCTGCTGCAGCTGGAAATAACAAATCCTCACTCTAGGGCAATCTACAGAGATAAGTGCCAAGCTTTTAGGTGGATAACTCCTGGTTTTTATTCTACTGTGAAGCCCTCCCCAGTCAGTCCTGCTATAGGCAACAAAACAGAGACAGCCACAAGATTTTCATCTGTATGAGACCAGCAGATGGAATTGGAAATGAAGCAATTTCACTTACGATGCGAGCAGCATAGCTGCAGTACCCACAAGCTGAAGTTTTCCTCTCAAAACAGACATTGAAGAAAGAAACCTATCAATGTAATTTACAGCTAAGTGCAGAGTTTCATTCTGTAATTTGTATTCTTCTCCAACTTCCACCAGCCAGTCCACAAGAATAGCCCGCATGTTGTTCGTGATATCAGGTTGCTTCCTCATGTAACCTATTTTGGGCTTGCATTTCACCTGTAGAAATTAGATGACAGACAAAGTTGAGTTTGGACCAAGTGCTGGTAGGGAAGCAATTGTTTAAGCTCAATTTATCACAGTTTAAACAAATCAGAAGTAAACACTGGTAGGTTTAGGATCAGCAAGTTCTATTTCTGTAATCTTGCTTTCCAGCTTGTGCATGGCATAATCAACTTTATCACAATAAACCAGTCTCGTGCTCTTATTTCTCCCTTTCTAGCAAGCTTTAATTTAGTCACTGTAGTAGTAACACATGTTTAGATGTATTTTTCCACCTCAAACTCTTCCCCCATAAGCTATATGGAAATAAGAGACAGCAGCTCACCTCCATTTCCCTCAGGTACGTATGGATTTCGCTGATATAGTCGGGCACGTTATTAACATTTGATGCTCTCTCTTCTGTTTCTGAGGTTATTGAAATATCCATAATACTTGGAGAATCTAAGCAGAGGATAACCATGTTAAAACAGGCATCAGACCACTCCCTCACAGCACAGGGAACCTTGTGCAGGCTAACTCAACTGGACTGGGAGCTGAAGAGGCTTTACGGAAATCAAATGTTATGGCAACAGGGAAGTTTCCCCTTCCCCTTTCTCTTCTTCTTGCTAAGAATGAAGGAATGGAAAACTGTCTTGCAATTATGTAGTGCCCCGTGCATCCTGTGCTACCTTGTTACATAGGTGCGGATCCTGCAAGCTTAGATTGTGGTTTTAAACAGGGCTGGGGTACCAGAGCTTTTTGTGGACTGCAGAAGTGGATCACAGGGAAATCAGCCCTCAGGCATTCACACACGTACTACAGAAGATGGATCTGGCAGTTTTCACTTTTCACATGCTGGTAAGAGCTCAAAACACTCGCACCACTACAGGGTACTACTGCCTGGGAGAAAAGCCTATTATATCTCGGGATCTGCCTGGGTAAAGTCCTTTCTAATAGTGCCTTCTGTAATAGTAGCAAAGGGCAAGGCTTTATGGGTTGCTCTCATCTGCAGTCTGGCTTCTCTCCTGAGGTACTGATAGTTAAAGTTATGAAGTATAAATCTACCTAAAAAAGCAGGGGATAAGAACTCAGAGGCTCAGCTGGACTAAAGAGCTCTTGTATCATGGTGGCAGGCTCAAAGGAACCAAACCAGTCCGTGTCCCAAACCGCTTCAGGACCCACAGCCCTCCAGTTCGCTCTGGAGATCATTCCCTGGGTGAACTCCACGCTTCCCAGGGGAAGGGCCCTGAGGAGGGAGCAGGTGGGACGCGGCCTGCAGGGCGCCGCAGGGCCGGGCAGCGCTGCCCTGCCGGGGGTGTCACGTACCGAAGCTCAGCTCCATGGCGTTGCCCAGGGGGGCCAGGGGCCGCCGCTCCCCCAGGGCACTCACGGCCGCTCGCAGCCCCAGCGCCGCCTCCTCCTTCTGCTCCGCCGGGACGCCCCGCCGCCGCCGCGGCTCCCGCTCCCCATCGGGCTCGTCCACATGGATGGAGAAGGGCTGCTGCTGCTGCTGCTGCTGCTGTTGCTGCTGCCCGGCCGCCGCTCCATGG
>VZRJ01000582.1:1592386-1610530 GCA_013397565.1 Ptilonorhynchus violaceus | reverse complement strand
GGGGAGAAGGAGCGGCCGCGGCCGAGCCGCACCCCCGGCCCGGGGGAGGGAATGCGGCTCCCGGGGACACGAGGCCCCGCGCCTCGGCCCTTGCCGCCGGGACACGCGCGTGGGAAGCGTGGTGGAGCTTGCCCAGCAAGGCTTGTGAACGTGTCCCGGGAGGAGTGGCGGAGAGGGATGGGGGGGTTCAGGCTGGAGAAAAGGAGGCTCGGGGGGACCTCATCACTCTCTACAACTCCGTGAGTGCCCCTAGCTCTTCCACTACCCGAAGAGAGAGGACAAGAGGAAATGGCCTTAAGATGATGCAGGCGAGATTCAGATTATCAAAGAATCACAGACAGTTTTGGGGTGGAAGGGACCATAAAGCTAATCTTGTTCCCTCCTCCCTGCCACGGGCAGGGACACCATCCGCTAGATCAGGTTGCTCAGAGCCTCATCGAACCTGGCCTTGAACAGTTCCAGGGATGGGGCATCTAGAGCTGCTCTGGGCAACCCGTGCCAGTGCCTCACCGCCCTCAAATTAGACAATTAGGAAAAAAATGGTCACTGTTAGGGTGGAAGAAGTTGCCCAGGGAGGTGGTGGAGTCACAATCCCTGAAGGTGTTAAAGAGGTGTCTGGATCTGGCACTGGGTGCTGTGATTTAGGGGCCACAGTGCTAACGACGAGTTGATGGTTGGACTTGGTGATCTCAGAGGTGTCTTCCAACCTTGATTATTCTATGCCACTTCAATGGAGTTGGTTTTTTTTACTTGTGAACACACCTCTCTATCCACAGGCTGGTTCATCTCTTCTAATTTTAAATAAAACCGAGTGAGAGGGTAGGTGGAGTTTTGAAATGAAGCACAGGGATGCTGGAGAAGCATGGAGGAAGTTTAATGCCATCCATCCCTAAACAAATGTGGCTTTAAGTAGAGCTGTTGTCAGTCTAGAATCCAGAGTTCTCCCCCCTCTATCCACAAACCAGCTACATCAAGTCTGGTGAGATTCTCACACCACATTCTTAGGGCAGCAGGCAAACATTAAATAAGTTAGGTACAGTTTAAACACAGAAAATTTCTTCCAAATCCATTCAAGTGTCTGGAAACCATTTTCTTCATCCATTCTTGCAGCTGGGGGACAGACTACTCCATGTAGTCTTTAATAGTAGGGAAAACATTTTTGCCAAAAGGATATTGGGTATATACATCTGATCTTTCTTCAGCTATTAACACTGTACATAGAACCTCTGCATGCATTTAACATACACAACAGTTTATATGAAGTTTACTACTGTATCCAATATGATAACAAATATGATTAAAACCTAAGACCTGACAGTACAACAAAAGAGTAAAAGTGTTTTTCTTGCAAAGTGTTTTGGACTTGATACTGAAATTGATTAAATGATTAAAACCTTGATTAAAACCAGAAAAATTACTCTGCTTTTTCCTTGTCAGGCAGCATCAAAAAAAGCGATTAATCCCTCTTGATCACAGCCATCCAGAATTTCCAGAAGGAGAGGAACTTTGGTTTTCACATTGGTGCCTTTAAATTTAAATTTGTCTATGAAGAGATCTGTGATCATACCTGCAAAGGTAAAATTTCAGGAATTATTATTTGCCTTGTTTTCAGTAGGAGGTCTCTCTACTTTAAACTCATTATTATGTACCAGCTATTCCAGTTGTTAGAAGACTTTAACCTCACATTTTACACAACGGTTTAATTGTAAACAAATCCAAACCACTGAACTTTAATACATTCTTAAATGCCATCCCGAATTTGAACACGATCTTTAACCATGTCCATAAAGACAAGAATCATCTAAATATAAGCAGCTGTCTAACTACTTCAGCCATGTCTCTGGACATTAAGCTCCATTTAAATAAAGCTGAATTATCAACAAACCATAAAGTCTCTCAAGATGTGCAGGTTGTCTCTTGTATTCCTCAAGCAGCTGATCTGCCTCTTCCAAAATGCTGCGGTATTTTGGGAGCAGGAAGTCCACGTTGCCTTCATGAACTTGTAATTCCTCAAAGACATTTTAAAATCATAAGAACTAACAGCAGGTAAGTATCATAAGAGCATAGAAGTAAGAAGAAATGAAGTTTGGGTCTGACAGGAAAGAGTATTTTGAAGAGAAGACAATCCCCTTGTAAACCAGCAAGTGTTATTTTCAGAGTTCCTCATTTTCTAGTCTTCTAATGAACTGCCAGATGTTACCTGTCACTTCACACACTAGATTCCCAAAAACCTGTGTATTACAGCTTCCACCTCCGAGTCCTGCCAGAACAGGATCACACCACAGCCCCTCCCAGACAGAATCAAGCCTTGACCATACCTTCATTTTTAGAAAAAGTAAATTCCTAAAAAAGTGCAGCACATGCTGAAGTCTGAAGGTAAAAGTGAACTCTGAAGGTATCAGGACAGCAGAAATCTAAAATGCCTCAGCCTATCATCAGACCAATCTGGGATGGTCAATACTATAAATCTTTATCCTCCAGAGAAAGACTGTTCTGTTCTAGACAACAGGTAATTATGTTGTGCATTGTGAGTCTGCTGGGCTAACACCTTTCATCAATCATGAGATGATTTTACTGCCTATCTATAAGTTATCATCCAAAAAATGAGTGACAAAAAAATTTGTTGAAGATTTGCTGTCTAAAAAAAGCCTAAAACAAGCAAGATGTACAACACCATTATTATTGCACAAACACCATATACATTAAGAATAAATTCTCTATTATTGTTTACATCCCTGGTTTGCCAAACCAAGCTCAAGTAAAATGCTTTTAGTGATAATAAAGATACACACTGTTCTCATTGGTAGCCAGCTTTTCTACTATCTAAAGAGTTCTGACAAGTATTTGATTCCCTCAAAAGGACAAGAGAGAACTGGCTGTCCATTTTCGCCTCCCTTCCCACTAAATAACAAATACCAACTTGATAATAGCGACTTTTTGACAGTAAAATCCTGGTTGTTGGGAAAAAAAGTCCAAGAATTCAGACAAGCTGCCTAAGTGGTACCTCCCAAAGACTGCTAAGGAGGGTATTTAGCAAAAGATTAAAAAGCAGATAATTCAGAAATTATGAGACACTGGGACGAAGTTCCAAAGCAAGGAAGTTGCACCTGGCCTGGATGATTATCCCCAGATCTAAAAAGTGTTTAAATGTTAGTGGAGAGATAGAAGGAGTTGGAAAATAACAGCAGGCTAGAAGAAAACATTAGATGATAAAGCTGGCTGCATTGCTGCTGTCCAATTTAAGCATCCTCAAAATCAGTCAGTAATCCTATGTGTTATTCACCAGTTACATAGCAAAAACGGGAATTCTCCTTGAAGAAATCTGTCTCCTGGACACTTAAAATACAGGCTTTAATTTAATTCAAGGGAATAGAAATGGAACAGATCCCTGCATGACACACCTCTGACTTGAGCCATACAGTTTGATATCTGACAGCATAATCCCCCATAAAAATGAAACCCCAAGAGTTCAGATACTTACTCTCAAAGCATCTATTAAGTGAACCTTCTTGGCCAGCAGCTGCTGATACTCTAATTTAGGGTGGATAAGCTTTAATGTGTGCCTCACAGATTCTTCATTTACATCTAGCAGGGAGTAAAAAAGAACCCCAACGAGCAACTGAATATTACATATTTGATTTATAGGAATGTCAAGTGAACTGAAGGACAACAAAATAGAGGGAATTTTTACCATATGATATGTTGAGATTAATCTTCCTTTTAGTAGCCTCTTTGGAAAGCACATCTTTGAGGATGGATATTGTAGAGATGTTGTCAGACTTAAAATATCCCTCACCTTTTCTAGAAAAGAAGCAAGATTGGAAATGAACAAACTTAAACACATATATGCACGCACTAGATTTAGTAATTGTATTTTACCTGTAAGTACTTTCAAGCTGTGTTCCCAGGAAGGTGTTCTGAAAATAAAAGGTGATGCTCTCTCCAGCAGGGGTCTTTTCAGGCACCTCAGGCAAGCAAAACACAATCCAGGAGTGAATTTCAGCAAAACTGAACTGGCCTTTGAGCATCAGTGTATTCATGGGCCTGTGACATTATGAAATTAACAGAAAAAAAAGGACATTTAATAGTTAAGAAGGAAGGACACTGTCCATAGAAAAAAAAGTTTAGTTCCACGTGGTGTTTTCCTTTTAATCAACACACTGTAAAAAGTCAGGTCTCTCACTAAGTAGAGATATTGCAAATTACCTATTGCAAATTACAGCTGTTTTTCTGTACTTCAAGATGCAAAGCTACATGCACATTCAAGTTTTATCTCCCACTAGGCATGTCAGATGTGGAAAAAAAACCCAGTTGGAAGTTTTTTATGTCCTGTTTCAAGTTGTTAAACCTGAAATTTAGGACAAAGGTAAATAACTGACAACAGCAAGTATTACTAAGAGAGAGCCTCAAGAGCCTCTTGCGCTGTAAACCACAGACATAGCATTTTTATCAAGAACAAAGCATAATGGAGCTCATTTGTACACTGAAGCCTTTGGTATCATCTCTTCAGTCTTTCAGTTTTGGTTTGAACAAGCAGATCCTTGGAGGCAATACAAGATGTTAACTGAGGGTGGGCAAAAATCAATTAGAAATTGCGTAAAATACTAAATTCCTAACAGAGAGATAAAGGTAAAAAAAGTCTTGGCTCAGTTTCGGGGCCAAATCAGTTATGAGAAAAAAATTAGAGGAAAAGGGTGGAGCAGAAAATAAGGTTGAAACTGAAAAGACACAGTTACCAACACAGGAGAGCTTCCTTTCTACCACGCCCTCAGCTCTACTAAACACAAGCGGCTGTGCCATAACCCAGGGCAGTAAAATGAAAAATAACCCCAAAACAAGAATGGCAAGGAACCCACTTAATCTGAATTTTCTATTAAGAAACCTATAAAATGGAACTACAGGCTCAAAACTGTAGGTTAGGGGTTAGAAATTACATACTTAAGTTTACAGAGCAAACATTTCAGCTGGATTGTGCCATTTTTTCCAAGAGAAAAAAGGCATTGATTTTTCTTTGCAAATACCTGTCCTGGTCAATAGAATGAGTTCTCTGATGAAGTGAAAGTGGTTTAATTTGATATTGATGAACTTGGCAGGTTTTTGGTTGAATTCTGGGAGTTACATACGCCTGAAGTGTCCCGTACTGTCCTTCAATCGACCGAACCTGCAGAGACAAAAGCAGAAGCCATAAAAAAGAAGAAAAGGGAAAAGATTAATTTACCACTGTTTGGAAATTTGGTGAATATTCAAAATACGTTAAAGAAAGCCAGTAGTACTTCAAGAACATTTAGAGTATTTTATTTCCTTGATAGTGCCACTATAAATACAGCAGATGAGTTTTAAAAGTAGATGAACCAGTGTCCAATTAAGTGCTGCTCTATTAGATGATTAAAATACTAAGAAAATAATACCTGCTAACTTATCTTCTGATTGGTTAAAATAAAAAGCCTCCAAATTGCTTCTAATTCTTCAGTGGTCCCATTTTATTTTTATTAAAGAATCAAATGAATTAAGGACTTCAAGTACAGGTTTGCTTTATAACCTTAATTATCTCCCCTGCTTTATAGGGTCTTAGAACTCAAAAAGCAGTGTCTTGCAGGAAAACATCCACTTCAGTATTTTTTAATAAAAATAAGCTAGCAAAGAGTTCTCTGTGGAAATAAAATCACCAGGACTTAAAAATTGTGTTGTCTGCATGTGCATGGACAAGACCGAAGAAGAGAATGAATTCCAGTGGCCCTGGATGTACTGCAGCAAGGTCACAGCAGAACCTGTGCAGATCAAATCCAACACATTGGGATCCAAATAAAAGAGTGATAATAAAGTGTTCTGATGACACACAACAGCAAGTTTATAAATGTCTTTACTGGGACAGTAAAAAACCCCTCTTTTTCTGTATAATGAATGTATTTAATTTTTCTCATGTTATTTATTCTTTACCTGATATTTTCAGTATTAAAAGTGGCCAGGGTTCTATTTCTAAATTAGGGAACTAAGACACAGGGAAATAAAGTGACCTGCTCAGAATCAGTAAGTACACTAAGAGCATTTCTGAAGAAGAGAATCTGGGAACTAATGTCTTAACTCTGCACATTAAGTCCATTACTGTAACCTCACAAAACCCCCACATAACCACCCCCAACTGCCACACACATTAGGGAGGCTTAAATTTCTAATGATAATATTTTGACTGAGACTTTTATACAAACACATATCAGATTAGGAGGCTGCAGTGAAAAAAATCTAATGCCTGTGTGCACATTGAGGATTTTCCTAATCAGGATTTCCTTCATTACTTCCCCTGGTGGTTGCCATAAAACGTGTGAATTTGGTGGATCCTTAAAAATAAACTCCAAAACACCCACATGCCTTCAGTGTAGTAAGCACGGAATGACCGGATTTGCTTCCTCTCCAAAGTACAAATCCAGCCTCTATTCCCGTTAGTTCCCAGTGGAACTTCCTTCAAACACTTTAGAGGATAAACAGTGCCAGAGGCCTTCTTTCCCACACCTCCCTCTGCTTTAAATTCCACATATTGCCTTCAGAATCCAGTATTTTCCCAATCTGTGATGTCCCCACTGCTTTCATCTTAGGGACACTCAAAAGGCTCTCCTCTGAGATAACTTGTTTTTAGAAGCCTTTAGAAACCCTAAAGATAAATAAAAAGGAACACAAGCCCTAGATTAGAAGGTACTCGGGAAAGAACCAGCAGTAAAAATTGGATTGATTCAGGAAGAGAACTCTCCATTCCAAAGCAGGAATAACCCTTAATTTATGGTGGAAAATATTCTTGAGCATTTTACCTTAAGTTCAAGTCTTGTAGTATTTGCTTGGCATCTGTAAGTTGCAAGAAGAAAGTTGCTATTTGGCTGTAAACAGAAAAAAAAAAAAAGGAAAATAACTCAAAATAGGCCTGTGGATTCACAAAATTTCTACCGGTTTGTTTTAACTGTAGATATGTTAAAGTTTTTGATATGTGTGCACAGCCATTTACAAGAGTTAAATATAAAAATCCAATCTTTGGTTCCCCTGAACATTCCAATATAGTTTCAATTATGGTCGAGTTAAAAAAAAATTTCTCTATATGAGGAGAAAACAACCAAAGCCTGTTATACTCTTTAATAGCACCACAAAGATTACATAGATACCTACTTTTCATCTGAAAAATGCATGTCAGCCTGCCCCACTCATCTGCAAAATTAGTTCAACATTCAAAAACTAAAGCAGGATCAGTAAGAAAATACACCAAAAAAAGCGCTGAATTAATCACCATAAATGGCAAGAAACCTAAAATAAAAAGCTGATTTCTGGGAGCTCCAGGGCAGAACAATGATGTGCAAAATTTAGCTCTTAAAACTAAAATAGAGGACTGTTACAAGGAAAAAGATTTTAGAGAAGATTTTCCATAATCCTAAACTAGTTTCTGGATTTTTCCCCCTGGTCCTCAGTGTCAATAGTAATTCTATAACTACTTAAGTCTGTAATAATTGTATATATATAAAAAAGCACTTAAACATTTGACTCCCCACAGAGCAGAATTTTCACATTCTAGAGATTTTAAAGAAATTAACTAAGTAAGAAATATAACTCTTCACCTAAATTACTTGGAAGTAAATATATGTGATTCTATGAAATCCAGAGAAGAGAGCAATACTGAATGTGTCTCTCACAATCCTCATTAGGCATAAAAACAAGCAAGAGAGCAGTTGCTCCTGGATATTTCTACACATATTTAGCTTTGCCCTATGTCAGGACCTGCCACTACTTTCTAATTCTGCACTAGCTTTAATGAAGCTGAGCTCTCCACAATTACCAGATCAGTAGTTTAACCGAATGTATTTAAAATCACAAATATGTAAATCCAAGTTCTATTTTTACTACACAGAATTAAGACTTTTCACCATGCAATCTCTACAAACATCACCTCCCCTGTTTCACTCACCTCAGAATCACAGCTGCTAAAACTAACAACGGCAGAATTTTTATCCACATCCAGCAAGTCTATTGGGACATCACTCTGCACAACACATGAGGAAGGAAAAATAAAGAGCTTAATTTCCTGAGTAGCTCCTAGTGCATTTATCCCCTAACTGTCACCAATCTTTTTAATAAGGGAGAGGCAATGGTTGCTTCATCCGAGAGGCAAAAGCCTAACAGACATGGGGCTTACTATTTAATCCTGGAGTAAGATGATGATCTTTCTCTTATTCTCTTACAGAGTCCTGAACTCCTGGGGGGCTGGCTTACCACAACTTCAGTGTAAGATCTGTAACTATCTTTCAGACATGAAAGGTAGATTAAACCGCTTCATTATTCCTCATTTAGCTATGGAAACATCAGATACTATAGAGCAGAAAATTAGCTGTAGCTTAGCATTGCTCTGCAACATCCTTAATAAACATAGGATTTTTATTAAGAAGTGAAAACCAAAACCCTAAAGTAGTTCTTTGCTATTTGTTGTAGCAAACTCCCCTCACAAATCCCTCCCTGTCACATTTTTCTCGTCATGAAGAGGGTAATTCAGTACCACTACTCCTTCTGACTACCAAAGATGACATTAATTTCAGCTGATACAGTAGGAGGAATAATTAATTAAGGTTGCTATGACGGGCAGGAGTATTTATCCCCAATTGCACACAAATCAGATGCTGTTCCACACCGAAAGTGCACAGGTGGCCCATAACATTCTAAAATTAATTTTCCACTACAGAGGGTACTTAACTGGCGAGTGAGAATGTGCACCTCATCTAAGATTTAACTGGTGTTTAAATAAGGACATGCAAAAGCAAACACAAAGTTACAAGAAATANTCAGATGCTGTTCCACACTGAAAGTGCACAGGTGGCCCATAACATTCTAAAATTAATTTTCCACTACAGAGGGTACTTAACTGGCGAGTGAGAATGTGCACCTCATCTAAGATTTAACTGGTACATGCAAAAGCAAAAACGAAGTTACAAGAAACCTTTTATTACAGCAGGCACATTGGTCTATTTTGGTATTGTAACATTGCTCTGCTCAATGAAAGTTTGTTTTGTTCCCTAACAAGCATTTACAGCAGTTAGTTCAACAGTGCAACACTGAACACTTCAGTTCCCTCTTGCAACAATTCAGACATTTAAAAAACCGTGTACTTAAGATGCTTGGCTTTTTGAACTAGAAAGTCTCTGAGTGTTTCATTTACACATCAAGAAAGCCAACAAGAAAAAAAAAACCCACTGACCTGCACTAGGACATTATCTATAGCTGTCTGCACCTCCAAGATGAGGCTGTAGCTGGCATCATCCTTATTCAAAGTGAACTTGTCATTCACACTGAATGCAGGTACTGAAGAAACAGCAGTACCGGACTGAGAGGATTGCTGGTATTTCTCCCGTTCCTGAAGCACTTTCATCTGCAAATGTTCCAATTCATTCCTAGAAAAGGGAAACCACTTATAATGCCTTCAAAAACACCCCAACTATAAAACCTACCCTAGAAATTAAGTAGATTAAGCTTGCAAGGCAATCATGTTTATCTCCTGTCCTCAATTTTCCAGCCAGAAGTGACTTGATGACTCCCCTTCCACATACTTAGCAAAGATAAAATATAAACTCTATAATATGGACATGTAGATTCTACAGTTCCTTGCCAAAAGAGGCTTCTATGAGAGCAAAAGGCAATCTTTTTCTTTCAAGAGTACAATGCATTTTGCATAATAAGGTATTGACTTCTTTCCTGCCATCATTTAGAAGCTATAGAGTAGCATGGAAGAAAAGAATCTTATCTTGCAGATACTGAGGAAGAAAGCATTAAGACATCATCATGTGAAGGCAAGATAGAAAAAGACCGTGAAATGAGGCTGCTATTCATTTCTACTTTGAAAAGGTTTGATATTTCTACTTTGAAAAGGTTTGATTCTACTTCCAGATATTTAATGATAAAGAAAATCCACTGAGATAGGAAAGAAAGATGACATTTCAGCTTTTAACATTTCAATTCTTCCATTTAAATTTCTTTCTAGCACAATTACCTTAAGGACGAAATCTTGCTCTGCATTTCTTGACTTAATTTTAGTTCTTCACCTGATCCACCTTCTCTATGGACAGGTTCTGTAGTCAGTCCTGTCAGCCAGCCTAAACCAATATATGAAGTTTATATTCCTTATAAGCTAAAAAGAAAATTCTACACTCAGCTATTGTATGTGTGGAGTGATGTTTGTTCCACGTACTGGGTAGAGAGAATTGAGCCTAATTTAATCCTTTTTTGTAGGATTAATCTAAACACTGAGCATCATTTTTTACTGGTTTCATTCTTAAATTGGAAAACATTATTTATTCTTTTTCATTAAGTACTTTGAGCAATAAATCCCTCTGCCACAGTTTTTAACTGAGCACTCGAATTTTTTCTCACCTCTCTTTTCCTGACAAAACCTTGAATTATTGGCAGTACTGCTGGTGACAACAAAACAAATGCTGTGCAATGTGTTTATAGCAAGCTGTATTCTGCACAGTGGGCTTAGAGATTGAATGCTGTGGTTGAAGTGAAACATTATACTTTTGCTTATTAAATTATATTTCTTTATAAAAGCAAATACTAATTGATTATATTCTGACACCCCAGGCATGATATGCAGACTCGAATGAGTGTTTATACCCCTAGTTACCTGCCAAAATCAGTCCAGTGCACATCCTACCAATGTTTACCTTTGAAAACCCACAGGGGAACATGGGCTTTCACTTTTTTCCTTTCTTCTATAATCCATGGATCTTTACAACATTCCCACTAAAAGAAGCCTCAAAGGACTTAGGCTGCAACAGTACTGTGGCCAATAATACCAAAACAATTCATATGAGGTCAGGTATAAGAGTATTTTGATCACCCAAAGGCTGTTCAAAAGAGATACTTGGAGCACCATTATTTCTCAGTAACTGAGGACTGTATTATGTTGCCAAGTAGCATGATTTTCATTACAAGAAGTTTCAATAGGTTAAATTTTAGCACTGAAGGTAACCAAAGAGTGAGAATTAGCAATACTTTAGCACCCAGCAGCTGACATATGCAGCATGTTTATCTGACAGGCCAAAAGCTCAAGTCCTGCAGAGGAGCTGCCGAGATGCCTCATATGGGGGAGCTTTATTTTCTACCAAAAGCAAAATCGACCCCATTTAAAGCCCTGTGAAGCTGAAAAGGAATGACATTATGTAAAAGACAGGAAACCAAAAGAAAAATATGCTTGTCTATCAACATTTTAATATATATATATAAATCATAAATAATTCCTTCAGACATAACATACTCATTATTTAATCTCAGTAAGGCAGCAGTTTACACCAAAATATAGCAATGCACTGTGTTACACAGAACACATGAATATTTTAAAATATAAAACCCCCATAGTTTAAGCGTAGGAAACATTTTTTTTAAGTGTAAATAATAAACTAGAAGAGATGTTTTCAAGAGAACATTGTTCTGGTTCCAATAAGAACAAAAATTAAGAGATGTGAGCTGCACTAACAACATAACCTGCTTCATTTTACCACCTCACCACATATGACATTTATTGTGTCAATTATATGAACCTTACCTGAGTATGTGGCTGCTAAAATTTCATCATAGCCATCTTTTCCTACACAGCCACCCTGGATTGATGCAATGCTCTCTGATAAAGCCTTCAAATAAACACATTCAAGCAGAGAGAAATATCACTGCACTCATTTTAAAAGTTTTTAGAAGATCCTACTTTACATAACAAACACATCGAAAAGTTTAAAGCAAAACAAACACTGCTGGAAAATATTGTTCCAGTAGGAATCAGCAATCTGACTGAACTGAAATGATCACTACAGATCCAATCTCCTATTTTTAAACAATTTTTAACCAAAGTAATTATGCTCAGTAAAGCCCTGACAGCTTACATTTATTAACCTGTAAATCACAGACTATACACAACAAGGGGTTGATTTTTCACCCTGTATTAGGTTTCACCCAGTGGTCAACTGAGCCAAAACTTTAACACAGTCTCTACACTATTTTGATTATTGTTCAAAGTGGGACTATTTCACTTTCTGGTTCTTACATATCAGCATACTGCTTTCAAGTTCACATTGTCAACATTACAGAGCTCTTCAAATTAACAAAAACCCCACATATTTTAGTAGTAATGATCACGTAAGTTCTTAAATACAGATTATTTTTTTAATTAATTTTTTTTCCAGCTGAGTATGATAAATGTGTACTTACATAATCATGTCGAAGGACAGGTTCATCTGCACTCTCAAAGTTATAGATCTCTATCATTCCATCATCTCGTCCAACAAGTAATTCCTTAACTCCATCTCCCAGAATGTCAAAACTATCAATACACAAAATACCTAATAAAGAAGAAAACAAAGCCATTTGCTTCCTCTTTTTTTATGACACAAAAATACACAGGCCACGCTCAGTTACACGGAAAGAGACTCCTGGTCAGCTTTTAAGGTGGTAATAATGACATTTCTGGATGAGTCCTCTAGAGGGCTGAAGCCCCTCAACTGTGCTTCAGTTTCAAGGTTAACTTTTACAGCTCCATATTTCATAGAAAGGCTAAGGACATACTAGGAAGCATTTAAAGAAAATAATGTAGTGATAACTCTTATGAGATAATTAAATAAAAATGTATTTATACTTTTCATTCCTGATCTTCTCCTTTACAAAGCAGTATGGTAAGTAGCATACCAAGGCTAAAACTGGGAAAGCTTTGATCAGTTAGCCCTTATTGGGGAGACATATTCCATCTTCAGACAAAACCCCATATTATGACTCTTCAGAGACTTTAACTACTGAACCTCTGATAAATTTGGCAGGTATATTTGCCAAATATACACACACTTGAAAAAGTCAGAAAACTGATAAACATCTCAATCAATCATATTTGAATCAATGCTGTTTTGCAAATGCCACTTTAAAAATACTGTAAAAACAAAAGTATGCTAAACTAACTTCTGGAAACAATATGAACACAAAATCCAAAGCAAGACAAATTGAATTATTAGAATTATTTGTAAGAAAATCGTAAGAATGAAAGAGACCTTAGTCATATTAATGTCACATACTAACATCACAATATGCCTCCAAGTGATCTATGAATAAGATTTCCTGATTATCCCACTTATAATAAAGCCTCACATATGCTGGAACATTGAGATATTGAGACACATACCTCCTCTCTTTTTTTCATTTCCAATTTCCCACTTGGGTATTGCCTTGGTACCAGTAATCTGGGTGAGACCCAGTCTCCCATCAGAAGTCCCATACACAATTTCTTCCCCAGAATCACCTAAACACATAAAATGAATTTAGAATCCATAAAATCAAGTACACCAATAAAAAAAATGCTGTGTAGTTACACTCTACAGCCCAAGGGAAATGAAAACACTAAATCAGTGATGTGTAATTGTCAGGCTTCAAACCCAAAAACAAATACATGAAAACTGCACCCATTCTGACCATTTCTTCATGGCTATCACTGTTCTGACTGCACCCCTGCACTGGAGCTCTGCCTAAACAATCATTCAGAATCCAATACTTTATATTTCAGCAAAGGTGGGCAATTCAATGGCCTTTACAGAAGAGAAACAGAGCGGTCCATTCATAACACACACCCAAGAGTGAACGTTGTGCCAAAATTTCAGCAATTAAGAACTGTGTTTCCAAACCAGCTCTGAATGTTTGTCACACAATCCAACTGAAACTAAATTAAGCACCAGATTAACACACTAAAGGGATTTCTGCGAGGTTAGAGCAGATTAGCAAGGAGGATGATCAAACTATTTTAAGTTTGAACCTTCCAGTCTTAGTTTATGTCAGCTCTACTCAATATTCTCACCCATCCAGGTATTCCAGTTATGGAAATCCATGTGTAAGTGAAACACAAACCCAAAACTTGGACAAGGCCCCCAAAAATCCAGTTTGTATTTACACAGTGAGACTCCTCATATCTCACTGCTGTTGTAAGAGGCTTTCAATTAAATGTGAATATAATCCTGAACTGTCTAAACTAGTGCTATGTATGTGTGTGTACCTATTTGTACGTAAAAAATTACCTCACACAGTCAGTTTTCTGCTGCATTTTTAACATCAGCTTAAAAATCAAGGCAAAATAATAAACAAAGACAAGCTATAAAATCTTAAAAATATAGTAAAATAACATTATTTATTTATGTGTGTATTCAAAATCTTGTTACCCCCATTTCCATTGCTCAGAGCAAGAACAGTAGGTGGTCCAGGAACTTCTACTTCATAGAGTAAATCAGATCCCTAAAGATAAAGAGAACTACCTTAAAAACAAGGTTTGTTAAAAAAAACCCTAACCAACAGAAACAACAACAAAAAAGAACAACCCCAAAACGCCAACCAGAAACCAAACTCAACAGCCACAATGACAAAATTATTATGGATCATAGTAACAGGTAAGATTTACTTATACAAACTCCTATGGGAGAACCATTACTAAGACAAAAACAGGGTGAAGTTTGTAGAAATAAAACACAGGACTCTTGCAATGTGTTGTTATCATTAAAAATGATCCATTAATTCACCTGGGAATTCAATTTGCTAAACCACTTACTATCACTCAGACTTGTCACAACAGTAATTTATGAGAGCAAGAATTCCCAAACTGATAAAGACTTAAGGAAATTAAATGTATGTGTGAGCGCTTTTAGTTAGAAGGGACCAATTTGTCATCTACTTCCACCTATGAATTCCAAAGCCTGTTTATAGTGGTTTTATTAATCCTCATTTTTTGCAAGTTTATTATAAAGATTTTCCTTTAAAATCAAAAGAAAGGGAATGTAGCAGCAGCTACATTCAGCAGCAACACTGCCAAGACACAATACACTTATCCTTATGATATTTAAGTCATGCTGATATGCTGATTCCTCTCATAATCAGCCCAATTTCATTGCATCAATACATAAAACACAAACAAGCAACTATTTTAACCTGTAACACCCTGAGGACTCTGTCCTGACACGCAAGCACCGGTGTAATGCAATTCACTTTGTCCACAGGAAGGCAGAGAACATCATTGATTTTATCTCCTGATAGGAAATAGTGCTGGTCCTTGCAGTCACAGTAATGGTTATAGATGTAGCTTGCACAGAGAAAGAGATCTGCTCCTGAAATGTGCCTGAGGAAAAGAAAACACTTCCTGTAAGCATCTTGCTGCAGTGAGAGTCTTTTAGCCTTACTATGTGCTTGCAGCTCCAAGGTATTATGGGGCCCTGCAACCTCTTCCAGCTTTAAAAGTTCCTTATAAATGTTAAACCCACGTGATTTCTATAGCTCTCAAATTTCTACTTTGTCTTCAGGTGAATTACTAAGAATATCTTTATAGAAATTTCGTTACTGTATTTTTTATGATATTAGTTCTTCTCAAGCTGATTTATCTATGGCAGCATCTTACAACACAATCCCAAAAGAAAAACAAAAAAAATTGTTCCTGTTCTGCTACAGGAAGAGCATATGGAGAGGACACACAGATTTTGCACTGGTGTGAGTGTCTCCACCCCCCTCCCAATTCCCCCTACACTTCCAAAACTTCTCCATGATATTCTAAATTCCTGCTACAGGACACAGCACAAGCTAAAGCTGGATTGGCCCTTAGTGTCACCTACACAATATGCTTAAAATTATTTCATAAAATCATAAACTAATAATGTGCTACAGCTCTCAAAAAAAGTAAAATAGCATACATACATTGCTTTGATGCTTTCAGTAAGGTTAGTTTGAAAGGAAAGAAACTGCTTCCCTCTTTTTGTGAAACCTCTAACTTCTGATCCTATAGCAACAAAAATTTTCTCTTGTGGTGTATTAAGAGCTCCTCCCAGCTCCAGTCTTGAGATTTTTTGTCCTGGCAGTGTCTTGAACACTGGCTGCAAACAAAAAAGCAATTTTCATAATCACAATATCATATTCATGGTAATCTTTTAACCTAAAGCATAATAAATTTGTGTTACAATTTCTGGCAAAACTAAGATGCAATGGGCTACAGACAGACAAAAATAATATGTATATTTATCTTCAGAATCACAGAGCAATCAAGCATTTTATAAGTAAATAAATATAAAAAGCTTTAAAAGATAATAAATTAAGACTTTATTACTTCAGTGTTATTCATCCATGGGAAAAATTCAGCACTGCTGTTAGCTCTTTTGTTTGTGGTTATTTTCTTTACAGAACAACACACACACACTCCCTCCCTCTCACTTGTTGCATTCTCATTCCAGAAGACTACATAGATTTATTTGTATTGCTATAGAATCTTTATGAGCTAACCACGAACTTCCTGGAGGGAAAAAGAAAACCCATAAAACAAAATAATAATTTTTTTATTGAGCTGGCCATAAAAAGCAATCAGTTTGCCAGAATCCCTAAGGTGATTCAACGAATCTCTGCAAGTTTTTGTCCCATCACAATAACCGTGGATGTATACAGGCTTAAGCCCAACTTAAGTGCAAAAGGTGTGGAATTGACTTTCTTTGTGATGATCCACATTAGTGTCTGACTCTGTGGATGACCAGGCATGAAATGAGCATGCCCTCATCACACTTAGGTATCAGTCCACACCTTCAACAGGTATCTTATTTGCCATGTCAATAAAAAATGGATTTTCAAAGTTCACTGGGAAGAGTATTTCAAAGATAAAATTTTAAATGGAACATTGCCACTTACCACAGCTTCCCCTTTTTTTATGCCAAAACATGTAACGACCCCATCCTGGTCTCCAACAACCACCTTCAAAATTATAATACACTGTTATTTTTTATTACACACACAACTGTGGTTTTAAATAATGCTTTTCCTACATTTATAGAATGGTTTGGGTTGGAAAGGACCTTAAAGATCATCCAGTTCCAACCCCCTTGCCATAGGCAGGGACACCTTTCACTAGACCAGGTTGCTCAGAGCCACATCCAACCTGGCCTTGGGCACTTCCAGAGATGGAGAATCCACAGCTTCTCTGGATAACTTTTTCCTATTATCTAATCTAAATTTACTCTCTTTCAGTTTGAAGCCATTCCTCCTTGTCTTGTTACCACATAGTATTGTAACCAGTCTCTCTATTATAAAAGTCATTATATTGTCACATATTTAACGACTTGAAATTCCAAAGTACTTGATTATCTATGGGAGCATGCTTTAGAAATCTATATAAAGTGATACAGATAGGACACTGAACAGCAGTTCAAATAAAAGCATTTACAATCCCTTTCCTGCTTCTCCTTGTAAATGTCTGCAACCATGAGGTGAAGATATATTTGGGAAGAGCCTTATTTTCATACTGAGACTTTATTATTGACAGGGGGAAAAAAAAAGGCACTGCTATTGAGTTTCCATAACTAGGTTTCCTTAATTTGAACTCACATTACGGAAACCTTAAAAAGAAATATTTCATAGAATCATCAAGGTTGGAAGAGACCTTTAAAATCATCGAGTCCAACCGTCAAGTTTTCATTATCACTGTAACCCCTAAACCACTAAGCCACATCACCCAGCATCAGATCCAGCTGTCTCTTAAACACCTCCAGGATGGTGACTTCACCACCACCCTGGGCAGCCCATTCCAATGCCTGACCAGCCCGAAAGTGAAGTTTTTTTTCAAATATCTAATCCGAATCTTCCCTGTCTCATGCAAAGGCCATGTCCTCTAGTTTTAGGTGTTAGTAAAACCAAAATAGAGAAAAGATGGAAGAACTCCTTTGTGGTTTCAGCAATGCCGTAAATTACAAAAATTCCTTTCTGGCTCTGAAAGCTTTCCAAACACAAATACAGTTTTTCTGTTTTTTCTCCAAAAAAGCTTTTCCAACCCCCCCAAAATGGGGTTACAGTCTTTCCCCATGACGCCGTTATCTAAGGAAGCTCTGCAGACCATAAACGATGGGATCAGGCATAGGACAGGAGAGGCAGCGAAGCCAGTACCTTCTGCGTGGCCTTCTTCCCGGAGGNGGGCCCTGCCACGGCACTGCCGGGCCCACCTGCAGGTAATCCACGCGTGCCAGGCTCGGCTCCATCGCTCCCGCGGGACGGGAAGAGCGCGCCCGGCGCCCGTCACCGCGGCAACCTCTGCACGGAGCCAGCCTCCCATTGGCTGGGCGGGCACCGGGGGGGCGGAGCCGCGGGCAC